>JAHXMU010000708.1:1172333-1200923 GCA_019455685.1 Philornis downsi | reverse complement strand
TATTAAAAATTGGTTGTCGGTTAGCCAAAGTACGCAAGGTAAAAATGTTTAAAATATAATTTTTCTTAGAGCCTGATCTTCAAAGTTTCTAAAAGTATTAAAAATTTGTTATCGGTTAGCCAAAGTACAGAAGGTAAAAACGCTTAAAATATAATTTTTCTTAAAGTCTGTCCTTCAAAGTTTCCTTAAGTATTAAAAATTTTATATCTGTTAGCCAAAGTACGGAAAGTAAACATGCTTAAACTATAATTTTTCCTAGAGCCTGGGCTTCAAAGTTCCCATAAGTATTATAAATTTGTTATCGGTTATAATTAATTGGAAATTTTCTTATTATCATCATTACTTATCCATAAACTTTTATAATTATTTATGGGTAAAAAAGAACAATAAAATGGTTTTATTCGAATTTTTTTTGGAGGAGAAAATCGAATAGAGAGAAAATCGGTCTCTATTTTCCTTTACTACTCCCACCGGGCCTTTGCAGAAAACGCAGTGGAAATATTTTCTAAAATTTGTGGGTAGAATTAAGTTTTAAAATTGAGCAGTGAACCATAACATTTATTAATATGATTGCCTGATTTAGCAACATCTTATATTTACGTACTTTATTGTTGTAGAGGGTGTCCCAACAAGAACGCAAGATTTAAATGACTGATTGTTGTTGCAATTGAATTGTTGTTTAATCAGTAATAGTTTTGCAAGATTGAGAAGGAATGGGCGATATAATACGGGGGGTTAAATTGCATTTAAAATCTTTATTTCGATGCATCCCTTTAGTGGGCGAGGAGTTTAGGGATAGTAAATAGCAAGTTCTCTTTTCTTATTATGCCAAAATTATTTTTTCACGAGCTGCTGGAGATTGAATACTAATTCTCAAATCATTTCTTCATCACAAAAGTGACAAGATCATCGTGTGAAAGGTCACTACTAGAATGCTGAGGTGAAAGTTTTTTTTTTATACAGGATTGACCATAGAAATTAGAATACTTAAGATGTAAAGTTCATTAGCTTATACATTAATAATTGTTGTAGAAAGTCTAAGTTGTCTGAACGTTTTTGTTGTTTAAGTTGTCTAAGTTTGAGTTGAGTGAACATTTTATATTCGACAATTCTACTCTACATTTTATGTAAATTTGCCTCCGATTTCAATGAAAGTTTCGATGATTTTTTTAGTAGATTCCAGGAATGTTCACGCCACATTAATTTCATTCAAGCTGCTCCAGAAAACCACAACTTTTCAATTATAATGAACGGTGTTATCCTTTTCCATTAAGATTCTATGCGTTCTTTCTGCTAGTGTTGCAACAATTCACGCATTGCTAATTCCTTACAATATAAGTCCCTATAAGTCGCTTCAATGAAAAGAACAGGAAATGTGCTTAAACACAATATTTCCTGAGTTTATTTTTGTTCGTATTCCTACCTTGTAACAAAGTGTATTTGATAATAACATAACAATAAACTGAAAAGAACAATCAATAAGTATAGCAAAGAGAACTAAATAAATATACATTTAAACTGAAATATCAAATATCAAACGATTTTGTGAAAGTCTTCAGAAAAAAATCGTCTATTTACCATAACCTTCTTCTTCTCCTGGCTGAAGGACTGACAGGAAACAAGAGCGTTTAAAGACGTTAATGCCATTGTGTAATATTTATAGAACATCCGCGCAGAGAGGAGTGAAAACATATACAATGATATTGAGAATATATTCAACAATTTGTGCCATTTTCATAGAAATACATCGCACACCCACACACACACACATCGAAATCTCAGATCATTGCGAATGAAACGAATGCCATAATAGGATGTATTCTTCTTCTTCTTCAGTTCCTATTCAAAGATAACTCAAATTGAATGCCAATAATGTCACAAATATAACCAAAAGAATAGAAAAAAAAAAACGCAAAAAATAAGAATCATATAAAATAAAGAACAGCAACAATGCCAAACGCCCGAATCAAAGCAAAGCAAAAAGTGGACAATGACAATTTTACTTCAATGAATGGCAACATCGAATAGGGCAACACAAAAGATCCTCTGTAGACTAAAGAACTTGAAGATATAAAGGAGAAAATACCCTAAAGTTAGGGAATAACAATGAATATGGCATTGCAAAATAAAGTCTTGCTTCCTGCCATGGCAACCAAACAACAGAGGGGCAGCGAGGTCGGTTGTAAGAGGTTAGGAAATTGGAAATTAGTCGAAATTCGAAAATTGATTTAGCGAAATGTTTGCAAAATGTTATCACCATGCATACACAACAGTTACGGTTTGCTTTACAGAAATATTCAGATACTACAAATACATACATAGAAATCCTCTGGCTACTATATATAGGTATATAAAGGGTGGCGCATAAGTAACGTTAATATTTATTCAATGCATAACTTTTTTCTTTGTGCTTTTATTTAACGTTGGCATTTATTAAAATTTAGAATATAGTTTGGAAATGTGTTCACTTTATATTTTAAAGATAATATCTTTAAAATGGTGCCCATTGTTTGCTTCTACCTGACGTGCTCTTTCCAAAGCAATTCCCATAACTTTTCTTAGAATTTAAGGTCCCAGCGTCTCCACTTCTTCTCGGATATTGACCTTAAGTTGTTGGATGGTTCTTGGTTTATTGGCAATACCTTGACCTTTAGGTTGCCCCAAAGAAAAAATCGGGGGCCGTTGTATCAGGCGAACGTGGTGGCCACTTAAAATTGGAAAAAAGTGATATTATTCGACTGTCAAAAATTTCGCGCAGGATAGCCATAGTTGGACGAGCTGTGGCTCCATCTTGTTGGAACCGCAAATCTGAATTGTTATGCACCTTTCAATCATTTCCCGGTATTGAATGCCGTTTACATTAATCGCCACTCCTTCGTCGTTTTCGAAAAAATATGGTCCAATAATCCCCTCTGCAGTTATTCCACACCATACTGCGCATCTAAGTGGGTGCATTTGATCTTCAACAATTATTCTTGGATTTTCGGTGCCCCACATTACAATTTTGCTTATTCACGTGACCATTTAGGTGAAAATGAGCCTGATCGGTCATTATGAGTTTGTGAATAAACTCTTTGTTTTCTAGGCACAATTCCTGAAAACGACGACTGTATTGAATGCGTTCTTGTGCATCATTTGGTTTTAAGTCGTGAACCAATTGCATTTTATATGGGGAAAGATATAACGTATGTAAAATTCTTTGCAAAGACCGCCTAGACATCTCTAACTGCTGAGTATGTACGTCGCCTGGTGAAAGTTTCGGGGTTTTCCTCAATATTTGCTTGCACTCAAGCAATGGTCACATCATTCGAACTGTACGAGGTCTTCCAGCACGCGGAAAATCTTGTTCCCCAAAACGCTGAACCAATCGGTAAATTGTTGGAGCACTAGGAGCATTTCGAACATTAAAGAAATTTCGAGATGATCTAAATAATCGAATGCTGACTTTCAAAGTAAAATTGAAAAACGTTGGTTCTTTGTTCTGTGCTGAGCCTTTCCATTATAAATTTCCCAAGTATTATTTAGTTAATTATGTAAAGAGACGTAAAAAGAGACAAACAAAAAATGTATTCACTGATCAAATCTTAACGTTACTTATGCGCCACCCTACATACATGTATATAAAATTTGTGAAATATTTGGATTTTAATAGACAGTTGAATCGTGGAATAATATAGTGAAAGTATATGCAGTTTTTCGAAATTGGTATACCGACATAAAATATAATATCCAGAAGTTGAATCGTGGAATTTCCAAAGAAATGCTTAGTGGAAATATTTATAGTTTTTCAAAATGTATACACTTCATTCGATAGAATATCAAGAAAAAAGCGTTTAAAATATCAAATACATAGTGGCTGATAAATATTACTACATTTTTAACTTATATTGGGTTAACCATTTTTTCGGTTTCAAAAGTCAAGTTTAATAAAACACTCATAAACCTATGATTTTAAGGAAACTTTTGTCTCATTACAATGCCAAGATCTTACCATTACGTACAAAATATAATGTCATTTAAATGATCGCATCTGGATTGTTTGCAGCGGTGGATCGTTTTCAGGTAGTGTTCGACTATTTTTTCGCACATTTCGGGCGGTATCACGACGATAATTTGACAAATGTGGGTTTTAAAATGTTTCAACGTCAGTGCAATTTTCTTGAATGCGCTGCAAGTTCATATCGCTATCTATAATAGTATGGGACACAATAAGTTCATCATACCATTTTCAATTACGAAAACTTAGTGAATGATGTTCTGTTCTGCGACTTATTTTGTATCCAAATAATTTTCTGCTCCTTCGTTTATGACTGTAAAATATTCGATAGCAAGACGAGTTGCCCAGATGAACATCGCAGTGGTCGACCAATTGAGGTGTCCACTCCAGACACGGTTAAGAAAGTGAACAAAATGGTATTGGATGATCATTGGTTGAAGGTGCGTGAACTAGCTGAACTGATAGGTATTTTAAAAAGTGCTGTACATCGTACATTGAACGAAGATTTGCAGATGACAAAGCTGTGTCAAGATGCGAGATGGGTGTCGCGCTTGCTTTCAATAGAGTAAACAGTGTCGTGAAGAAGTGAACAGTGTCGTCAAGATGTTTCAGCAGAGTATTTGGAAGGTGGGTGCCGCACTTGCTTTCAATAGAGTAAAAACAATGTCGTGGAGATGTTTCAGCAGAGTATTTGAGAGATGGGTGCCGTGCTTGCTTTCAATAGAGTAAAAACAGTGTCGTGAAGATGTTCCAGTAGATTATTTGGCGATGTTTCACCACAATAAAGCCGAATTTTTGCTTCGATTTATAACCACGGCTAAGATATGGGTCCATCATTTCACACCTGAGACAAAGGAACAGCCAAAGCAGTGAACTGAATTGGGAGAAGGGTGTCAAAAGCAGGCGAAGACAGTTCCATTTGCAGGCTAGGACATGGCGTCTTGGAAGCTATTAAATATCGCTGGAAAAATGTATCAAGCTAAAAGGAAATTATGTTGAAAAATAATGAAAAATTTTCTCATTTTTTTTATTTGTTCTTTGTTAAGTCGGCTAGTTTTTGAGATCACCCTCATAATTTTCAACGCATTATGAGTGAAATTGGTCCAGTGAGGAAAAACTTGTCCATAGGAAGACTGAATCCAACTTTGAAAATATGATCTTTTTTAGTTTTTGATCTTTTAGTTTTGGTCTCTTTAGTTTTCAACTAGCAGTAATCGCACCTCAGTAGAACTTCCTTGGTTACGATATCGCCTCTGAGATATTGCGCGGCAATGGGTCTTTCTGATATTCCCACATATCTGACTATAAGTTGGTATATCGTCTTCGATGCGGTGGATTGCAGGTGCCACCTATGAGTGAAATCTCTCCAATTAAAAAGACTTAAAATGACCACAGTGGCTCGAAGTTGTTAAAAAAACAAGGTGTAAATGATAACATTTTCACAATAATAATAATTTCGCAATCATTTATACATTAACTAAAAGCAAGATATCGTAATAATTGATAAATACGAGAGATAATCGTCATATCTCATATAATTTTGAGGTTACTGCAAAATACAACAAATTTCGTTGAGAAAGACAGGCAAAGTCCATGGATTATGAATGATAAGAGGTAGCTTTTGCAATTTTCAACTATCTTGCGATGAATCTGTACATTGTGCGCAATGTGAAAGGAAGAACAAGTGCTATATGTGGGAAGAAATTGCTCTAAAGGAAAAAAATTAGTAGTTTCTGCCACTTTCACCTACCTTCCGATGAGTCTGTACATTGTGAGCAACAAGAAAGGAAGAACAAGTGTTATATGTAGGGAGAAATTGCTCCAGAGGAATAAAATTACATTGAAAGGAAGAACAAGTGTTATATGTAGGAAGAAATTACTCCAGAGGAATAAAATTACAAAGATTTTTTAGAAAATATTGTTTTTTTTCCGAAATTTTTTTTTCTGAAGTTGTTTACCATTTTTTCATGAATTAATAGCAATACACGGTTGTATTTAATGTATGCATTAATCAAAAGGAATTACTCCAAATCATATCCCGGTGTAAGCTCCTGCCCTAGTTGCAGGCTTAGCTAAGGAAATGTACCAAAAATTTCAGTGGATATTTTATGGGAAACAACATTTAAACCGTTAACGAGGATTGTCCATTTATTGGTTCCAGAACCGCCGGTGTGACAAGGCTGTCAGCTATTAAATATTAAATACCTGTCATCTGAAGTGTTATTTATTTACTGAAAGAATTGCCATACGGATCGTTTAACAACCGAAGAATGCGTAAAAATCATAGCAACTTATTACAAAAGCGGTGATTCCAATATCTGTGGTCACAACCCATAACAGCCTAAGTCTGTTTTTCAATATTTTCAGTACAGGAGTTTAAAGTTTTGAATCTTCACTGAAAATCAGGAGAAGGTGTTTTTTGGTAAACTTTGCTACAGATTCCAAGGAAACGAATTTCTTTACTTTGTTGTTAACAAAAAATAGTTGTTTATTCTCTCAGTCAAAAGATATTATCGAAAAAGACACTTAGGCTCTTATGAATTGTTGAACGTAAGAAAGTCAAAAAATTCAAGATGAGTTAGGCTATTATTCCAGATTAAATAAAAAACTTTAAGTTTGGAGAAAGACCTTAACTCAATTTATGTTTATCAAAAAGCGAAATTGTAATTCGGAATAAGAGCTTAATTCAAGTTAGGAAAATAAAATTGTTTCTTTATTTTTTGGATTAACGACTTAAGTTGATTTAGGCAATGATGAAAAAATAATGTTTATATTTGTTGTAATCCTAAATTGACTTAGGCAGTTATGCCAAAACAGTCATTTAGAAAAATAACTTAAGCTATTAGGTTTTTTAGGATTAATTGTCTTCCTAGAGGAGATACAAACATGAAAAATTTAGAGCAAATAAATTTAGATACGCTGAATACGATGGTGCTAATAACTCAATTGTGTCCTAACTCGAGTTAGGCTGTTACGGGTTGTGACCACAGATATAGGCTCTCAATTGAACAAAATTTTCTTCAGCGATGAAGCTGATTTCTCACTCGGTGGTTACATTAACAAGCAGAATTTTCGCATTTGGGGCCCGAAGAACCCAGAAGTGAATAAGGAAAAGCCCCTGCATCCGGAAAAAAGTGACTGTTTGGTGGGCATTATGGTCTGGAGGTGTTATGGGGCCATATTTGTTCGAAAATGATGCTAGAAGAACCTTAAAAGGATCGACTGCTGCAATCAATCCAGAGGGGATCATGTATTTCGTACATAATGTCAAGGTCCAAGCATTGTAATGAAATAAAAATTTCATCGAAATAGTAGCTTCTTTGGTGTGTTTTATTTAACTTTACTTTTGAAACTGAAAAATGGATAATCTTATACTACGCAGGTTGTTCCTGTCCTGAAAAATGGATAATCCTATACTACGCAGGTTGTTCCTGTCGAACTTTTGACGCTATGCCAATTGTTCGCCTGTTTTTTTTTACTACGAAAATCTTTTGGAATGTAAGACTAATTTAGAAATATTTTCAGCCCTTTTTTTTGGACGTTATTGAAATCACGGCTTAATTGATCTCTTCGGAAAAAAGAAAATGGAAGACGATTTTGCAATAACTGTTTTGAAAAAATCTTAAATTCGATTTTTGGAAAATTTCATTATTTTTGCCAATAAAGAAACAAGCAAAAGAATTCCCTTGAATGAACATGGCTAGAATATAGAATAGCTTCATATATTCACATAGAACGGGAGCTACCGCTTAACTCCCGGAGCCTAAAAAACACTCTAGAATTTTGAAATAAAATGCCAATTTCTATATACACTCCTATGTCATTTTCTTATACTTTAAGCATTTGTTTTGTTTACTATCCCTCCCTCATATATAAATATAAAATAAGTCCGAATTTTCCTCTTCAACAAAATAAAGAAATTCCGAGTGCTGGTTTTTTGTCGACAATTTCTGGGGGAAAATTTATGTGGCAGATAATAATCTTAACTTGCACATAACATTCCTACATATTTGACATATGTATGTATGTGACACAAATATACACATACACATAAACACGTACTCGTACACATAACTAACTTACTGTTATTTCCTTTTCGTATAACCATCAAGGAGCTTTCATTGGCAAAGTGGCCGACGGTGTGATTCTCCGTTATAGAGCATTTAGTTGTACGCGGGGTGCCCGTATAAGTGATTGTGAACATATGCAGGAACTGCTTGGTGCTGGGCTTCATCTTTTCCTTTGGTGTCCTTGTGTTTGTTAAGAAACAAACAGAAGTCGACACAATTTGTGACAACTATTGACACTTTGTATTATTAGTGTTAATATTTTCTGTTGTGCTTTTATCTCGACGTGTCGAATGGGGGAGGGACGACACCGGGGGAGAGATAGCTGACCATGAAAGATATTGGGCGTGAAGAGTTCAGCTGTTTTTCTCTCAGGCGTCCACAGTTGATGACAACAAGTGAAATGTAAGGAAATTGAATTTAACATACGAGTATGTGTGTGTGTTATATATATGTATAGGACATACATATGTTTTTCTTTTTGGGTAAAGTCTCAGAATGTGTGTTAATGTTTTGAGGGGTGAATATAACAATATTAAGTTGTGGGAGGATAATTGATTGCGAGACAGCGAGAAAATGACCTATACTGGGTAAATGTAAGAAAGCTGTAATAACCAAATGTTTAACATAATTCACCCAAAGTAGTCTAATTTGGGTGTTTTTTTTTTGTGACTCTAATTAGGCTGGAAGGTAATTAATTTAATTAATACCACACACTACTTTAATTAAGTACGAGGGCGGTCCTAAAACTAGCCCACCTGACAAAGAAGACACAAAAAAGTTGGGAAAACTGTTCTTTATATTTTAACATAATATTTTTTTAGCTCGTTGCACTTTTTCCAGCGATATTCAATAGCTTCTATACCCTGTTTATAGTAGGAACTGTCAAACTCATTGAAGTAGCCATCAACCACAGGCTCCAACTCTTCATTGTTGGCATATCTTTTACCACCGAGCAATTTCTTCAAGTTTGGAAACAGAGTGAGCTAGATCTGACGAATAAGATGTGTGATGGAGCAATTCGAACTTTAGTTCATTAATTTTGACCATCTCAATAGTCAATGTGTCAACTAGAGCATTGTCTGAATGAAACAGCAATTTCTTTTTCGTCAAATGCGGGGTTTTCCATAATTTCATCACCTAAACGCTGCAATAAATTAGCATAATATTCACCATTGATGGGTTTTCCTTTCTGAAGATAATCAATAAAAATAATGCCATGTGCATCCCAGAAAAAAGAAGCTATATCCTTGCCTGCAGATGGAACCGCCGTCCCCTTCTTTCGACACGATTTTCTCATTCCAGTCCACTGCTTTGACTGTTCCTTCATCTCAGATGTGAAGTGATGGACGTATGTTTCATACATGGTTATAAATCGATGCAAAAACTCAATTTTATAATGATGAAACATCGCTAAACACTCTACTGAAACATATTCACGATGCCGTTTTTGTTCTCTTAAAAGCAAGCGCGGCACCCATCTTGCGCGTAACCTTCACATATTTAAATCTTTATTCAATATATTATGTATAGCACTTTTTGAAATGAGGCCGTACGAACTGCCAAGACGATTACCGTAGTGGTCAACTAATTGAGATGAACACCTCACGGACACGGTTAAGAAAATAAACGTAATAGTATTGGATGATCTTCAGCTGAAGGTGTGGTCTATTCCAATCTCTTTCTCCCCATTAAACCCCAGGTTTTCACTGCTGAAAATTAAATATTATTATTTCGACGATTTCGTCTTAAATTAAATGAACAAAAAATACACAGAAGCCAAAAGCCGTGACTGAATTATTGTCTTATTTGCTTTGTAACATACAAAAATTCCTTAAGCAATTAAAACCCAGCCAAAGGGCGAAGGGGGAAAACTTTCGCCCTCCTCCTAGTCAATCGCTGGTTTTCCAGCCAGTGCTTTACAAACATTGCTTTAGAAAAGTCAAGCGGAGGAGGTGCTCATTAAATTTTGTAGCAAAAAAAAAAAAAGAAAACAAAAGCGTGTAAAACAATTGTTCTCCCGAGGGCAGTTTTCCGTGGTTTTTCAGCATCTTTGCCCTGCCTGAAATGTTTACAGAAATGTTGCCCTAATGAGAATGTCGAAAACGGTAAAGTTGGGGGCTGGCTGCCTGACTGGTGTTTCAGAAACTTCCGAATGTAAAAGAACACCTCTGGCCCCCCCCCCCCCCCACACACAGAAAATAAAATTCATATCTTTTTGTTGCATATGTTTTGAATTGAAGAGCGAGCGAATGGGCGAGGGACATGTTTAAATTTACATGTAAATTATAATGTAATTTAAGGAAAACTGCTCTAAGAAGGGAAAGTTGTTCTTTCTTTTTTTTTTTTTTTTGGTTTTGCTGTTGGACGCAATAAAAACAAAAGTAAATGTCGGAACCATGTAAACATGAACAAAGGTCATGGCGTAGTAAGGACAGAAAAAAAGAACACTACGAACGTTTAACATGACGATGATGTCATTGTGTATTTGGCATGTAAACAAAACGATGTTTTATATTTCATGTAAATATGTGTATACATTCAATGGATGTTGTGTGTGTGTGTGTGTGTGTGTGTGCGTGTGTATTTATATAGCATATTTATGTGGGTTGGTTTCGTCTAATGAGGGTAATGTGCCACATATTTTTATGCGTTTTGCCAAAGAAATGCATTAATTATTTGTAGAATTTATATGAATGTACCTTTAAGGTTTAAAAAAGGGTACGCTGGATATAATGCGAGGTGGTATTTAAAAAATTACTGGAATATATAGAAAACAAAAGAAGGGCACAGCTGGGTGAGGTTTTTAAAGGGTTAAATGGAATTAAAAACATGCTAAGTTAAACATTTTTAAAAGTTGCACATTTTGTTATACACTGAATGCCTGACAAAAAAAAAAAAACTGCGAAATGTTAGTTGAATGTAAATTATTTCAAAAAACATTACCAAATGCTTTGTTCAGTACCTTCAATTATTGTTGATCATACTGACTGTGATATTTTCATGCTTGTAGGTTTCTTTGGTCAGCATGTACGCATAGGGAAGTTACCTAATCAATTTTTAAAGAGACCATTACGATACATTAATGGCTTTACTTCTATTAGTTTCCATTGTAGTGAAAGTAGTTTTGGATTTTTTTTGGTTTTTGCAGCCTCAAAATCTCTATTAAAATTTGAAAGAGATATTTTTATATACTCTCACTCCCCACCCTCATACAACTAACACCTCGTAGCTTAGCCATACGAAGTCCATAGTCTACAGTCCCACAGCAAATTGTTGTTAATATACAAGCGCGATTCCAAAACTGGTCGATCTAACAAAAAAGACAAAGAAAAAGTTAAGAAAATATTTTCTTTATTTTTCCAACACAATCCTTTTAGCTCTAAACACTTTTGTGTATCCAGCGATATTCATATCAAATATAAAGTATAATATAGAAGCTACCCTGTTTATAGTAAGAACAGTCAGAATCCTTAAAATTACCATCAACCGCAGAATCCACCTCTGCATTGTTGGCAAAATCTTTTACCACTGAGCCAGTTTTTTGAGTTTGAAAATCGAAACTGTGGAATTATCTGGCGAATAAGATAGAGGATGAAGCAAATCAAATTTTATTTTATTAATTTTGCCCATCGCAATAGTGAATGTGTTAATTGCAGCAGTATCTTGATGAGACAACGCTTTCTTTTTCACCCAATGCAGTTCTTTTCCATAATTTCATCACCTAAACGCTTCAATAAATTAGCCAGATATTGGATGGTTTGATGTTGTTTTTCCATTTTGAAGATAATCAATAGAAATAATCCTATGTGCATCCCAAAAAAATAGTGGCCATGACTTTGTCTGCAGATGGAACCGTCTTCGCCTTCTTTGGATACGATTTTCCCATTTCAATTTCAAACCGCTTCGACTGTTCTTTGATTCAGGTGTGAAGTGGTGGATGTCTTATCTATAATTACAAATCGACACGAAAACTTGGCTTTATTGCGGTGAAACATCGCCAATCCAATCGAACTATACTAAAACATCTTCATGAGACAGTTTTTGCCCTATTGAAAGCAAGCGCGGCATCCATCTTGCGGACAACAGCAATTGCAAATCAAAAAGAAAAAAACTTTACCGCAATTACGACCGATTGGAAATATTCAATCCCTGTTTCATTGCAAAATGTATTGTAATCCTTCTCCTATATTCATTGTATAATATCTTGTTTATGTTAGATAGTGACTTTCTGAAACTTAACACATAATTTAATAACAATAAAATGTTTTAAATAAATATTTTGACCTGGGATGCCTTAGAAGAAAAGTATAGAAATTTTAGTTTTCTGCGAAAAATGAATTGTCATCAATTTTTTCAAAACAATTTCAATTCACTGTTTTTTAAGGTTGAAATTGTGAAAATTGTTCGATTTTCCTTATATTTTGTACTCAGCAGTTTAAAAACAAAAAATAAAATATACGAGTGCCCGCGAACTTCAACATTGCAATACTGTCTTTCTCCATATATTTAATTATTTCATTATGATCCACTATGATAGAGAAACCCCAAGAAAAACAGATCAACAAGTACCGTCTTTCCGTCGACTATAAAGCTGCCTTCGATAGGCCGATACGGTAAAAACTGAATGAACCATATCCGAGTTCGGAATTCCTACGAAGTTTATGCGTCTTTGTTGGATGACTCTTACTGGCACGAAGTCTTCAGTAAAGATAGGCAAAGTTCTTAGCGAGCGTTTTTACACCAAACGAGGGTTTAGGCAGGGCAACAGTCTATCGTTCGACCTCTTCAACATACTCTTGGAGATGATTATGAGAAAATCTGCGGGTAACACGTTTGGCACCATCTTTAATAAAAGCCATATTTTATTCGCATATGCAGACGATATAAATATTACTGGCCGAAAATTGCGAGATGTTACTGCAGCCTTCTCAATAATCGAGAAGAAAGCAGCGAAAATGTGCCTGATAGTAAACGAGAACAAAACAAAGTTATTGGTTTCAACGAACAAAGAGTCAACTCGTTTGGGGCGCTGCGTAAACGTTGACAACTATAATTTTGAAGTGGTGAAAGAATTCATCTACCTCGGTTCCGCTGTAAACAAAACGAATGACGTCAGCATGGAGTTAAAGAGGAGAGTATTGCTTGCTAACAGATGTTGCTATGGACTAAACAAGCGATTCAATGATAAAACTCTCTCACGACAAACAAAAATCCGACTGTACCATGCGTTAGTTCTACCTGTCTTGTTATGTGGCGCAGAGCCTTGGGTTATGACACAAGTGGATGAATCAGTACTGGCAGTTTTCGAGAGGAAAATACTTCGGAAAATATATGGACCCATTATCGTAAACGGAGAGTATCGGCGTCGCATGAACTATGAGCTGTATGAGCTAATAATATGTAGTCTACCTTCATTCAAATATGCTCATGCCTTTGTAAGACTAGATAAAACTTAACATCTCTCTAATTGGAATTGTGTGCACTGAAGTGTGTGGGTGCCTTTGCACTACTATGAGTGCAAACCGTCACCATGGGCGACATATGTCAAACCGTGATATCCTTAACATTAAACATTAACGCAATGCATTAATGAGTGCAGGTGTGAGTGCAGGTGAAGGAATATGTGTGTTATAATGGGATCATGGGATCATCGACGTGGTCAAATGCATTAATATAAAGCGGATGGACCCAAATGCTCTGGCATGGAAAGTTTTTGACAATGAACTCGATGGACGGCGCAGAAGAGGGCGAGCAAAACTCCGTTGGAAGGACCAGACTTTTAAAATACTATCGAAACTTGGTGTGACGAATTGGAGGAGAAGTGCAGAAGATCGAAGCGCTTGGAATTATTTTCGGATAAAAGATAAGATATGTCAATTCCTGTCGCCACCTAAAATGAAGAAGATGACCCAGATACAACAACCATGAGTGTCATCCATACACCCTTTGACAAAAGAATACGTTTAATCCAACTCTTCCATCACTACCTCGAAAGCAGTTAGTGGGACTCTTGGCAATGTTCATAACCAATGTTGCTGCTTTGCTAGTAACGATAGCCAATACCCAGCTTTAGAATTTCTTTTTTATCAGTAATTTTCATTTCTTTAAATATAATAGTTTGAAAAGTACATAATACGAGTACATATTTAGTATTTATGTTTATTTTTTTATTTCGTTTCTTATTTTTTATTAATTTTTTTTTGTACAAAATATTTGTTCTCATTTTTGTTTCATTACATTTGCATGAACTGTATATAGAGAAAATCGTTTAAAGAAAACTAAGATCTGCATTCAATTACTTGCATTTACTGCACTCCTCTTCACCCTCGCAAATATCACAGAGTTTAGAGTCGACTCCATAGAACTCGGTAGCTTTTTTGCTTGAGTCATAGTAATCGTAGAGGACAATGGAGGCAGGCTTTTGCATAGCCACCTTATGGATACGCAAAGCTTCGAACATTAAGCAGACCTCTTCATTTTGGTACAAATGATCGAAGTAGACAACCAACAAGGAGTCGGAATTCTTCAGTTCGGTATTCTAAGGTGAAAAATTAATTAAAATAATGTTTTTTTTTCGCTTTAAAATATTTAAGAAGTTACAACTTACACTAACTCTTTCCAATTCCTTGAGACCTGCCAAACTGTCCTCGTCCACTACATATCCTGAGGGTGTATTGATTTCCAGAACAGCCATATTGGAGGCTGTACCGTCTCCTACATATTTCACACAAATCAATCTGTTAAGGTAGGAGGGTCTACCTTCGGTGTCCAGTTTAGTGACTGTAATGTTGAAACTGGGCTTTGGTTCCTTTTCAAAGATGTTGTATTGATAGGAAATTTGTACTAAGGCTGCACCAGAGCCTTTGGCGGAGAACTCAACGGATTTGGTTTGACCGGGCATCTGGAAGAGAAGAAAAACAAATATATATGTTCAAACATTAATTTGTATACAGAAAATTCTTCAATTTATGAAAAAGATCATAATCTAACAACATTTGCAACGAAACATCATTCATAATACAAAAAGCCGGAAGTAAAGTCGGAGTTATCTTTACATTTCTAGAATATAGCGATGATTTTGTTACATCGATATAATGTTTAAGACGGCATATCGACCGATACTACTACCTTTTTTCATTTTCTCAGCTCATTCATTTGCATAAATTTGAAATCCTCCATACAAAGTTATGCTTTTCAAACACAGATTTTTCCCAGATATCAGATACCCGTATTTAGTAAACGTTATTCAACAACAAACCTTAAAAGCTTCCCAGTTTCCACTTTAAATTTAGTTGATTAAACTCCAGCACTTTTACTCACCTCAACATTTTGATACAGTATACCATTCTCTTCTGTCAACTTCAAAGTTTCCTTCTTCTCCTTATTGCCACCCTTAGAGGCAACATCGACTTCCATCTTGGCGGGTTTGTAGTCAGCCAATTTGGCAAATTCTATTAGAGCGGACAAACCAACTACGGTATCTTGAGTGGAGGCAAAGCCACCATAACTATTACGTTGAGCAATTAACCATTTGATAATGGGTAAGACATCATCCACCTTGGTTGAGGGTTGATCCAACAGAGTCAAAAGGATATAGGAACTGATCTCAACATCATTGCTGAATACATAAAACCACCATCTGGGAGTAATGGGTCTCTCTGAACCAGACCACCACTTGCGATCGCCATCAGTTTTCGCCAGAGATTGTAGAGTGGAAAGCTTTTCCTTGACCGCAGAATGTTTAGCTTTATTAAGCGTGTAAGTGGTAATGGCTTGACCATGTAGGGATTTGGATTTATCTTCATTTTGAGCAATAAAGTCAGTAGCTTTGTCCAGCTCTTTGGAGTATTTAGAAAACAAAGTCTGTTGGGCAAGGGAAAGCTCTATAGCAAAGTTTTCTTCTACTTATTAAGATACAAAATATTACCTTATTCTCTAGGAAGGCCAAAATAACTGAACTAGTCAATGACACATGATTAGCTTGGGACACATAGAAATATCCACCCTTTTCGGTGAATGAGCCATTGGCAGCCTGTTGTTTGACCAGATATTCCAAACCAGCATCAATGATTTTCTGATCGACTTTAATAAATTCATTCAATTGCTGCAGAGAACGGGTCACGTAAGCTGTTAACCAAGTGGAACCATTACGGGGCTTTTCTTTATTCTTAGGAGGGCCAAAGGAGCTGAAGGAGCCATCCATATGACGGTAACTAAGCAAATGTTGATAACCAGATTCCATGTTGTAACGCAGTTTTGTTTCCACAGCAGGTGTCAAACGATTGGAATTCTATGAAGTGTAGAAAAGCAGAAATATTCAAAATTTATATCGAGCTCATGAATTATGAGAACTCACTTTCAAGTATTTCATCACCAGGTAGTTGGGCAACAAAGTCGACATTGTCTGCTCACCGCAGCCCGTGGGCAGGCGCACCAAATTATCCAGATTATTTAAGACGGGTCCCAAAATATCACCCATTACGCCCACTTCAACGTGTTGCGAATCGGGCACTAAATCTTCTGGTAATTCTAAATCGAAAGAGGACTTTTGCTCGGGTTCATTGTTCAAATTAACGAAATATGCACGATTGGCATATTGGGTAATGCCTTCGGGCACCACTTTCATGGACTTATGGATGGCATCGCCGGCCACTGGAGATGTAGCGGTGTATTTCAGCATAACATTACCCAAAACTACAGGGGTGATAAGGAACGAGACGCCACCGGCGCCATTGGCGGGAACGCGAACAGTCTTAGTACGTTTCTGATCGCCAATGACTTCATTATTGACTTCAGTGAATTCAAATTCGCCATCGGTATTGTCCAGAGTGACCTCAACATCCAAAGCCTTGTCCAGGTAATTGAAAACCAAAGCAGGCACATTGATTACCTCACCTAAGAGAGAGCAGAAACAGAGAAATGTCTTATGTTGTACGAGTACATCTCTATCTCAGAATGTAGCCACTTACCTCTCTTCACCGAGTAGGGCAGACGTATGGAGATGAAGAATGGTTGGAAAGTGGTGATTTTGGTCTTATCCTCGGTGACCCCCAAACCTTTATTGGTATTCATGGAGAAGCCAGTAACCAGCCAGGAAGTGATTGTATCGGGAATCTTTTTGGACCAAGTGAATTCTTCAGTTTCAGTGCTAATAGAAACGAGATGAAGTATAATTAAAACATTTACTTTAAGGGATTAGCTTGAAGTTTTGAAAAAGACATCACAGAACGTTAGCTTTAATATTTAATTACAAATACATTGTGCTCACTTTTCAATGTCGGCGAATAACCAGGTTTCAGCGAAATCCTTGCGCACCTGTATGGCAGCACCTCCAGCAAATCCTCCTCCGCCGATCGCTGCACCATCATAAGAAGCTGCCCCAGGAGCTTCGGGAGCCGCTGCTGCATGGAATGTAGTCTTAAGATTAAACGCATCATTAGAAATAATTCCACGATCACCAGCTGTACCTGAAAAGGCAGCTACACAGAAATTAAAAATAAAAACATACCGTTCTATGTACTTCGACATCTTTCTCCTCCTCTCTGCTAAACTCACTTGCCATGTAGTCGGGCATTGTCCAATTGTAGAAATAATCCGCGTTAGTCAACGTCACACAACCACTGGTAGTGCCGGGATACTCTGAAAAGCCACCTTGATGAGGTGTATTTGTACTGTAGGAGCCCACAACCCAGCTAAATGAATGAGCCATTAAATCGTTGTTGGAGCGTAACAGCAAAACACTTTGATCGACAGCCATTAGGCCCACAAAAGAATTGGGTGCAGTTTTGATTTTCAAGGCAACTTCTTCGCCCGGCTTAACTTGATCGACAGCGGTAATGTTGATCTATAGGCAAGAGGTTTTTTAGTATCAAATAATCATTTGTAGAATCCAATGTTTACCTCATTTTGTAATTCATATTCCATGTGATATCTCTGCTCCGCATAGTGATATTCGCCTTTATCGTCGACGTAATAAATGTATACTCCAAAATTAGGAGCCCATAAAACTTCAGGCGTCAAGGTAAGATTGTAGACTTTGGGGTTGTCAGGCAATTCAATGCGACCGCTTTTTAAAATGTTACCGCGTCCAATGATATTGTAATCGAAATAGGTCAAAGGTTTGCTAGAGTTGACCGTGAATTGATCAGGTTTGCCTACTTTTAAGCTGTAACAAAGTGATAAGAAAAGCGTGAAAACGAGGGAAAAAAAGTGCATGGATTATGAATAGATTTTAGAAATTCACGATTATTTCATGATTTCAGGGAATGCCACCTTTCCGGGAATGCTATAAATGGAAGCTTGCTATAGGTTTCTTTTTAAAGTCGTGGTTTTAAAGCTCACTGGCAATTCTGGCAAATGACATTATTTTACAGTTTTTGTCAAAATAACAAAGACGACTTAAGTGGAGTCAGAACAAACTTGAATATATTCGTCAATATTATTATACTTATTTGATATATATAGGTATTTACGGGTTAATCGTGATTTTAGAACAAAATCGAGTTTATTCGTTATAATTATTGTACATATTTTAGTGCATATTTATGCCTAATCGTGATTTTCGAACAAAAACGAGTTTATTCGTTCTTATTATTGCACTTATTTTAACGCATGCGTACATCAAATCCCCATTCCAAAATTTGATGTACGAAATTTGAAAATTTCCCCGTATTTTTTGAATACACCTCGTAGTTAACAAGCTATATAAATGTGTGAGAACAACGATTTTTGAAAAATTGCCTAATATCCTTTTATAATTGAACAAGAAAAATATTATTTCTTTACTATTAGTGTTCATAAAGCTATAACGAATTCTCACAATAGCGATCATGCGATGAACCCATCTATAAAGTATATAAACAGAAATTCATTATTTTTCCAATAGATGGCCTTAGCGCTTTGTACAAGCGCGATCGAGATACAATAGATGGCGTTAGAAGACTAGATTTTGTACTTAAAAAACTACTTAGGCAGTTTTGTGATAGCTTGACTCAGTATTATCTGAGAGTGCGGTAAACATGGACGCCAGCAAAGAGGAAATACGCAATATTTTACAGTATTTATCCGATAATGGGGAAAGTGCAATCCAAGTGGCTGAAAGTCTGAACAATGTTTATGATTCTGCTGCTATAATAGTCAATTATGCACAATTTTTGTTCTGTCGATTCCATTAAGGAAATTTTGAAGTCATAGATGTACCCCAATCTGAAAATATGACCAAAATAATGCCTGTGGTCCTGAATAAGTTGTGTTGGTCCTGATACCTTAACAGCTAATCATACATAATTTTGGTTTTACTGATCGGTTCCGTTAAGTTTGATCTCAAAGACGCCTCACACTCTGCACATGTCGACTGAATAACATTTATGATCCTAAATAAAGTTTATGATCTTGAAACTGGAACATGAAAAATTTTGGTTATGTCGATTCCATTACGGAAATTTTGATGTCAAAGATGTACCCCAATTTGAAAATGTTGACAGTATAATGCTTATGATTCTGAATAAGACATATGGTACTGATATTGCAATAGTCAATCACGCGCAATTTGGTTTTTGTCGAATTCATTTTAGTAATATTGGTGTCGAAGTTGCACCACGTGTCGACAAAATAATGGAAATCACTAAATTCGACCTCCATAGTTTCGATTGCCCTGGATTGCACAAAAACCCATTTAGAACCACTTGAATTAGGCTAGCAAAAAGAAGCTCTAATTAACGCAAAAAAAAAACAGAAACTTTATGGGTCAAATCTGCGAATCGCTGCTGAGTCATAACAAAATCGAGCAGTTTCTGAAGCGGACGGTGATTAGTGGCAAATAGGGGATCACTTAGACAACGTTAAGCGAAAACAGTCGTGGTCAAATTGATGTGAGCCGGCGCTTACCTGTTAACAGTCAGGAAGATTTTGCTGTATTTTTGATGGGATTGTCAGGGAATCATCTCCTACGACCTCATTCGGACCTCTACTATCAATAATTAGACATTCTGAAAAAAGCAGTCTAGCAGCAGTTATCTTTGTCCAATGGGAGTGGAATGGTGTTC
The DNA here is from genome assembly GCA_019455685.1 of Philornis downsi. Lineage (NCBI taxonomy): Eukaryota > Metazoa > Arthropoda > Insecta > Diptera > Muscidae > Philornis > Philornis downsi. Next base: position 1,180,812 of record JAHXMU010000708.1, on the reverse strand, counting down.
CATCAGCACAACACCAGGTCACATACATGCTATACCTATATATTGACTCACCAAAAGCTCCGGGAGCTTGATTTGGAGTTTCTTCTACAACCACCGTATAGTCCGAAATTGTTATTACTGAGATCCAACTAAGTCAAGAGTTCAAAGTTAATAATGTCGTTTATTGACTGGACTTCGGAGCAGATAAAAGAGGCTACCAGTTTTGGCAATAAAATCATTTTAACGCGAGACGCATTTTTAGATAAATGGCCATGTGAGCAAACAATATTGTTGTGTACGGGGCAACGCTAAGTTACACAGGGTTACCAAAGTGCTTTCTTCCAGGAGGCATCATTGGTCAGTACTTCTTCGAAAATTAGATTGGTGAGAACAACGCCGTCAATAGCGGTCGCTACAGATCAGAGATAACCAATTTCTTTTGGCCTAAATTGAATGATATGGACATGCATGGTATGTGTGGTTTCGACAGGATGGTGTTACGTGCCACACAGCGAATGCCACAATGAACCTTCTGCACGAACGATTTGGGGGTATGGTTATCACTGGCTGAAAGGACGTGAATCGGTAACTAAGATCGTTTGATTTGAGCCTCCTACATTTTTTATGTGAAGTTATCTGAAGCCGCAGATCTAAGCCAATAAGCCGTAATTGATCGGTGCCCTTAAAGTCTCACATATCTCAGGCCACGCTCAAATGCAGCCAGATCTATGTCGCAGTGCCTTTGATAATTGAACTTCTCAAATCTGTGGCATCTTGCGCAGCCGTGGCGGACATTTGGGTCTCTCAAGTTAAAAAGGAGTTTCGTAAATATCACACACATAGTTTGTTTTATTCCACTTCGACATTGGGCCGCCCTATTTGGAAGAGCTTATGCTCCTCATATGCTTGCAAATACAATTCAATTTTCTATTTAGAAACTACTACTGTTGTCCTTCAGTTAAAGAGAGGATTGAAAAGAATTTTTAATTTTTTTTATCTGGGAAATAAATGTAGAAGTATTAAATAGGAAAATATTCGAAAGATAGAGGTAAGTGTTCTATTGGTATTAGAATGCATTTAGATTTGCTTCGTATAGCACAGTAAGCGAGTTCCAACTTAAATATTACCAGAATACCAGAAGGGATTTTCAATTTACAATCTACTGTTGAAAATGTATTGAAATTATGTAATTTTTTGAACGCTACGACGTATTTAAAAGTTTGAATGAAACATCATATCTTGCTTGTTTTGCTAGTATTTTCATTGTCGCCTGTCTTCCTGGTTATTTTGCCCTGTATCATTAATATCATTGTTTCATCGTTGTCTTCTCACCCTCAACAAAACTCTATCCTTCGGACGCTACTCTTTGTATTGGTAGAGTTATAAGAGAAAAGACGAAGTTAGATACAGGAGTTAGGTTAGGTCAGTGTGGCAGTCTGAATAGACAGGCTCACTTAAACTGTATAGTCCATTGTGATGCCACGGAAGCTAGAGATTTTTGTCCCTAGTTTCCCCCATTGAACCACCCTGAGCGCCTCAAGAAGCTCTTATGTCGGACAATACCTATATATAGACCAGATCTCCTAAGTCCCTGAAGATGTATAAGCCCAGTGTTGTTTTTCGCCTATTCGTGGGGCAATTGCAGAGAGCCTTCCACCTCATCCTCTTCAATTATACAGCTCCTGCAGAAGTAACTAGCCCCAACTTTTAGTCTTATTGTATGTCTTCCAATCAGACAGTGCCCCGTCATGACAGATACAAGAAATGAGACGCCGGGTTTTGATAGCGACAACAATGTGTAAGAACACTTCAGATCTAGGCAAGGCCACATCTGTCTGTATTTGACTGTATTTGACCTACTCTATCTCGCAGTAGGAGTTTGCAATGGGCTAGAGGCATGCCCACGGACTCCAACTCGGTTGGAGTCTGTAAAGCTATCCCTATTCTTTCCAGTTCGTCTGCTTTGCAGTTCGCTGGACCGGCACCCACACAAGGTAAATGTTGAAATGCTGAGCCATCTCGTTAAGAGATCTACAGCATTTCAGGGCTGGTGTTGAGTTGAGGAAGACAGAATCCAGGGATTTAATGGCAACTTGACTGTCAGAGAATATGTTGATATCCACCGTGGTAAGGACGTTATATATCCTCAGCCCTTCTGCCACTTCCTTAATGGCCAAAATTTCGGTCTGATAAATACTACAGTGGTCAGGTAGCCTTCTTGCTGTACTTAGCCCTAGGTCTTTGGAGTAGACCGAAACCCATCTCATCCAGCATCCTACAGTATGTGGACTTCTCAAGAGCCAGACCAGATGATAACTCCATACAAACTTGTCGGTCTTAATACTGCAGTATACAACCAGTGAATAATGCGAGGCGTTAATCCCCATTGTTTACCTATTGCCCCCTTACACGCATATAGCGCCACTGTGGCCTTTTTCGCCCCGTCCAGAATGTTGAGCTTAAAATTCAGTTTCTTGTCCAATAATACACCAAGATATTTTGGACAGTCCGCGAAGGGAATTTCAGTACCACCCAGGGGGATAGGATTCACAGGTCGAATCTTGTACAGAACCACATCGGTCTAGTTTGGATTTACTCCGAGACCGTTTTCCTCCGCCCCCTTCATTACAGAAAGAAGGGCTCTTTGAAGGATGTCTCTGAGTGTTTCCAAAAACTTTCCCCTAACTGCTGCGTATGCGACAACCCTGAGACCAGCCTCCTCTAAAGAGAACAGAACACTATTCAGAGCGAGGTTCCATAATAGGCGGGATAGAACATCACCTTGGGGTGTTCCACTACTGACAAATCTGTTTAGGTCCGACGGCTCTAATTTGGCCCTGATACGTTTCTTTGTAAGAAGAATTAAATATTTTCGAAGTCATTGCCTTTACTTACCTATTCGAATTATAGTACTTATCCGCGAGTCTGAGATATTCCTTTGGTTCCTCGCTCTGCGTTGGATCGATGTTCTTGGGCTCACGATATTGATATGTGGAGAACAGTTCGCGCTTCTCATCACGATACGATACCTCCATAGTATAATAATGGGAGTACGACTCATATTCCTTCAAATCAGGCAAAGCGACTTTGAATGTAACAAAGCCAGTCTCATTCATGTGCCCCTTAAATGTTAAGCTGCGATTTTCCGATACGGGAGGGATCATGGTGGTAGTCATTTCGGACTTCTCATCATCCGCTTCTATCATACGGTGACGGAACCAATTACTTTTGAGTAAAACTTCGGTGTACGTAATTTCTACGGGGTTCTTGGTATCCTTGAGATGGGAACCATCAACATAGGTCAGTTGAATGGTGACATTCTTCTCTTTGTCAGCTTCGAATTGCGTACAAGTGTCAAAGCTAATGCAATTCATGGCATAGCGGTAAGGATATATATTGGTTGAGGCGGTGCCATTAATTTTGACGCCGGTAAATTCTTCCTCGGCCGTGGCGATGATGCTGGCATAGCTGCCAGAGTTTTTGTAGGGCAAATACGATTCTAATTGTTTGACATTAAGATCAATTTTAGCTTTGCCTTGGACAATATCGGCGGTTTTGATAATAGTAGGTGGTAGTTTCTTCTCAATCGGTGAGTCGGAGGGGTGGGCATGGTCGTAATAGTAACTGCTGCCCAAATCCAAAATGACGGTAGCTTTACCATTCAAAGGTTTACCATAGGTATAGCTGGAGAGAAGGGAGTAGGAAAAAAAAATAAATTAGAAATATAACATACATAACAGATATAGCAGGTACAACAGATATACCTATAATTATTGAAGTTGTTTAGCTAAAAGCGAAAAGATGTTGAAAATTATATTTATTATCGATACGGTAATTTGTATTTCTAAAAAAAACTACCAAATTTCTAGTAGAAAATTTGCACCATGGGGCAGAAAGGCTTTTGGTGTCTCAGCGCAAGTGGGATACCTTGAAAATAATAAAGATACAAGGATTCGTTTCTAATTCTTCAATACTGGCAAGCTTATTTTTTTACACTCTTATGGGGCAGTATATGTAAATTTTGCATAATAATATTGTAATACTCTTGTTGTACATGAAAACTTGTACTCAAAAATCCTTGTCTAATATAATGAACTTTAATTTATGATTTTTCCACCAAAGTAATGGTTTGACTTCAAAATATTGTTCGATTTTTAAGAGATTTTTCTCCACTTTTATTGATTTTATTTCAAAGTGTACTTACTTCGCTCTTACGATCACTTGCATATCTCCATCTTTTGCCGACACCGACTCAGTGGCTTCAACTTTCACGATGTATTTGGGCAGCACATACTTCTCTACATCAAAGTAGGCGTTACGATCGAAACGTCCACCATTGGTTACGCCCAAACGCCATCCGCCCAAAACAGGGAATTCAGAAATTTTAAATTTGCCCGTGTACACGCCCTTGGTTACTTTAAAATCTTTAATTTCCTTAATGCGATTTCTTTTGCCATCCTCAAACCAAATGGTGGCGCCCTTTTCCGGCTCAGCTGGTTTTAAATCTTTGTCCAAGAACAACACACGGAAATTGATCTCATCTCCGGGCTTATATACACCCTTATCGGTTTGAATGCGCACATGGGTATTGAACTTGGAATACAGTAATTTGGTGGTGTTTTTGAAACCCCCCAAGCAATTGACACCCTCAGCGGTAAGATTGTAATCACCTTTTTCCAATTCAGGGACCACAAAGTCTACGTTTTTAATTTCGCTATCGGTGACTTCAACAACTTTTGTTTCATTGAAGGAGGGCCCAGTAATGCCAACTCTTATCTGACAAGGTTGACCTAAATGATGTACGGCGACAGCAGCGGTATATTTGTCATTTGAATGAATAGTGCCGGGAGCGATAACGGTATATTTGCTGAAAAAAAAACATAGAGGGAAAAATACAAGATATGAATTTCTGTGTTCATTACGAAAAATTAAATCATGCAAAATAATTCTACACATTATTGAACAGTTGTATTTGTTTAGGTGACTTTCGGTTTGAATACACAACAGAAGTTCAGCCTATCTTATCTATTTAGCTCCCATTGAATGCATCTGGAATGTTGGTTTCCCTTTTTGGTTGCTAATGGGATGTTTGTCTTTAGCAAATATGGTTTTTTTCTTATATAATGCTTATCATTTATTGTTATTTTTTTTGTTGAAAATTTTTAAGTTCATGCTGTTGCACAAAAAAGAAATCCAAAATAATTATTTTAGATAACCTTTGTCATATAAGTCTAACATAATTCACTGCCATTTGGACACAGAACTGTGCACCGCTAGCTGGCTGTTGGTGCCAACAGCCGATTAGATTTTAAATACAGTGAGTTTAATCAAACATCTGTTTGACAAAGGAAGTAAAACTAGAAATTCTATAAAAGAAATCCATTCACTATCTGTTGAATTTCACAAACATTTTAGGAATTGTAGGCCTGAAAACCAAATGAAGTTTGACGTTGATTCGGTAGTTTCCTCGCATGTTAACCGATGATTTTATTAACGAAATGGTTTTTAGATCAAGTCAAGCCTCCAATTTTAGTTTGGTTTGACTCAGTGGCTTAAGTTTGTGCAGACATTGTATAGAATCTTACGAAGATCAATGGGGTTTCAGATGATTATTTCTTGTGGAGGTAATAAAAACAGTGTTCATGGGGAATTTTTGATGTTTGGTTCGATTGTTAATATTTCCATATGAATAGGAAAATGCTTGAATTGTGATAAATTGTGAAACAGAAAAAAAAACAAAAATTCCCTACAAATTTCCCGAAGGGGAAATTTTGAAATTAGTAAAGAATTAATTTCCTCTATAGCCATATTTAAATTATGTACAAAAATAAGTGAATTATAAGTGATAGTAAAAATTTCCCTCAAGGAAATTTTATATTATACAAGACAGCCTAACGCGGCAATAAATGTATTGTACTAGAAAGTCATTGTGGTGTATGCAAAACACAATAAAATAAACTTCTTAATAACAAAAAAAAAAAAAAAGAAAACAGAGGGTGAGCAGGGAGGTTGTGTTCATCCACAATTCATAATTTTGGGCGGTTTCTGGACTCACCATACTTTGCCAAACATAAATTACTTGCAATAATTAGCAGTATAAGGTAGATAATTTATATATATATATATATATATATATATATATATATATATATATATATATATATATATATATATATATATATATATATTTACGCCGCGCATTTTTTAAATAGATAATTTAAAGGTACTTTTGTAGTCTTGCGAAGGTTGAAAGTAATAGCTTTTGTTATTTTTTTCTTTGCCAAGTTTATTATTTATTATATATTTATATTTTTATTTACTAATTTAATTTCTTATTAATTATTTATTTACTATTTACTAATTTATTAACTTTTATTTATTAATTTATTATTGTTATTTTTTTATTTTTTATGTTTTATTTTTTTTAGTTTAATATTTTTTTTATTTTATTTATTAATTTACTATTCAATGGTAATAACAATTTCCCACAACGTTTATCCGAATTTTTTTAATTTTGAAAAAAAAAACTGTTTTTATGATGTAACAGGCATTTATTTATTGATATTCTTGGAATTTTGATGTTGTGTGCAATTAGAAACATTTTTATGATATTTTGAAGCTATTAAAGTATGGATAAAATGCAAAATAAGAAATTTCCCTAAAAATTTCCCAAAAGGGAAATTTTGATTTTAGCTAGGATTTTACTTTACAAATAAATCCACGTTTAAACAATAACTAAAACAAGTAATTTTTCTATGATATTGGAAATTTCCCTTAAGGTAATTTTATCCTATCGATGAAGTATAAATGTGAAAATGCCGTTAGGGCCAGTCTAAATACACAAGTGGTCTAGAAGTTGCAAATTTAATGCTTTATAGCAAATTGCTTAACGCTTTTAATTACATAAATAAATAATGAAATTTCAACAATGTTTCACATTGCGAACATATGCATGTTAACAATTTAGGATACTTCGAAAGCAAGTAAGCAATACCAAATTATATTTGCTAAACAATTTTGTTAATGGAAGCATATTACATATATAATAAAAATAAAAAATACTGCAATTAAAAATTTTCCACCTAAGAAAATTTGGATTCTCTTCAAATATATTTAGTTGTATTAGAAAAAATATATACAATTTATTTTAAAAAGAGTTAAGACATTTTAAAAAACTATACATTATCTCTAAATACAAGAATTTTTCTACAAGATAATTTACATTTTCGCTTATGGCGCAATTGTGTATAAATAACTATGAAAGAAAGAATGATGACTACACGGTGATAATAATGCGTGTACATTACCCAATTAATGAAGTTTCTTTTGTTAAAAATTATTTGTATGATTATTTTAATTTGTTTTTGTATCTATTTGCTATTGAAATCAGTAAAAATGAAAAAAATTAATTATTCCATTAAAACACTTTTTTTTGTTTGTTATTCTTTCCTGCTGTATTGTTGAAACATTGAAAGAAAACAATCAAAACCATTAGCTTGATTGCAGCCTAATTATTTTCTAAACCCGAAAAACATACTTTATGTTGTGTACCTCTTCCCACTAAAGTGAATTGAAATCAAAATTCGCAAAAAAAAAATATAAATTATTTTTCTCTCCTGTCGGTTTTTATGATCAAGTTCAAGGTAAAGTTCACACAAACCACAATTTGAGTTGTAAATAGCAAAATAAAAGGTTATTGAAATCAACACAAATAATTTGTGGCAAAACAATAACTTGTTATATTCGAAATGTTCTGTGTTGTCAGATAATCGACCAGTACCCAGATAGTACACATCTGCTGCGAACCACTGCGAGAATAGTGGACAGTGGTGTGGAAGCACAATTAATTTCTCTTCGCTTTTACTCATGTTTCTCAGTCCGTAAAAGTTTACAATTTAAAGCCGACAACAACTCAAGGTCGAGATGGTTTTTTGAGGTTTACCAAAATAGCTGTCAAAATAATTAGTTCCATAAGTTTTGGAATAACAAATTCTATTAGCAATATTAAATAATTGCTAATAGATGAGTTATACGGAAATAGAATTATGAACCAAAATCATATGATTAATTTTATCAAAAATTAAAACGGATAAACATTGTTAATTAAACAAATATTTTAACGCAACTAAAAATTGGATATTGAAATACGTAGGCTTTTTTTTGCTTTAAAAATCTATTTTAGTTTTCTAAATACAAAATTAGATCACTATTTCGTGTAGGTACTAGAAATGCTTGGGTGGTTCCAAAACTAATCGACCTGACATCTAGATGGTGCCAGTAGTTTGGAAACAATTCGCCACGTTGTTTAGTATTTTTGTTTGAGCCATCAAAAGTAAATATGGAAAAAATTTACCATCGTTATGTAATTCAATATTTCCATTTGAAATATCTCAGCTCAACCAATATTAAACCCGAGCTAAATTCTACTCTGGAGGAGTCTTTCGTTTACGACTGTAAAATATTTGGTAGCAGAGTTTAAACGAGGCCGTACGAGCTGTTT
>JAHXMU010000708.1:1045532-1172323 GCA_019455685.1 Philornis downsi | reverse complement strand
GTAAAATATTTGGTAGCAGAGTTTAAACGAGGCCGTACGAGCTGTTTCCACCATGGGGCTGAAAGGCCTTTGGCGTCTCTACTCTGGAGAAGTCTGCTCTTTCGTTTACGAATGCAAAATATTTGGTAGCAGAGTTTATAGGAGGCCGTACGAGCTGTTTGCACCACAGGGCTGAAAGGCCTTTGGTGTCTCTACTCTGGGGGAGTCTGCTCTTTCATTTACGACTGTAAAATATTTGGTAGCACAGTTTAAACGAGGCCGTACGAGCTGCCAACACAGCAGTGGTCGACCAGTTGAGGTGTCCACGCCAGACACGGTTAAGAAAATCCACAAAATGTTATAGGATGATCGTCGGTTGCAGGTGTGTGAGCTAGCTGAAATGATAATCCTATGAAATAATCCTAAATGAAATCATTTCTCTAACTACTGGTTTATTTTCTTAACCGTGTCTGGTGTGAACGCTTCAACTGGTCGACCACTCATTTTAAAAATTGCCATACATGGTGTATTGACCAAAGATTGGAAGATGAGAAAGTTGTGCGTAAGATGGGTGCCGCGCTTGCTTTTAAGAGAACAAAAACAGCGTCGTGAAGATATTTTAGTAGAGTGTTTGGCGATGTTTTACCGCAACAAAGACGAATTTTTGAGTTGATTTGTAACCATGGATGAGACATGGGTCCAACACTTCAGACCTAAGACAAAAGAACAGTCAAAGCAGTGGAGTGAAATGGGAGAATCGTGTTCAAAGAAAGCGAAAACGATTCTATCTGCTGGCAACGTCATGGCGTCTGGCCGCATTTAGCGAAAAGGAAAGTACTGTTTCATCGGGACAATGCTCCTGCTCACATATCCACTACTGCAATGGCCAAAATTAATGGATTAAAGGTTGAATCGCTTCATCACACACCTTATTCGTCAGATTTGGCTCCGTCGGACTATTTTCTATTTCCAAACTTGAAAAAATGACTCGATGGTGAAAGATATGCTAACAAATACGAGATGGAGTCTGAGGTTGATGGCTGATTTATGGAGTTTGACAATTCTCTTTATAAACAGGGTATAAAAGCTATTGAATATCGCTTGAAATAGCGTGTCGAGCTAAGAGGGGATTATGTTGAAAAATAAAGAAAATTTTTCCCAATTTTTTGTGTTTTCTTCCTTAGGTCGGCTAGTTTTGGGACCGCCCTCGTACATTTTGAATCGTCCAGAAGCTGTATTCAGCTTTCAACTTTAAAATTGTTTCCACTTCTGCTGGCAACGAGCGTTGGTCGAAATGTGCGAAATTGGGCCTTATTGTAAACAGTCAATGACTTTTTTGGTGGGTGACAATTGAGTCGAAAAAATTTGTGCACCAGAAATTTGTAAAGAAAGTTGACATTTTCTTCTTCTCACATTTGTTCAATATTCTATATGACAGTTACATTGCACTGAAAATAAACAAACATATTCAACGAACTCGAGGACGTCGCAGAAGAGTGCAAACAAAACTCCGTTGGAAGGACCGGACTTTTGAAATACTATCAAAACTTGGTGTGACGAATTGGAGGAGAAGCGCAAAAGATCGAAGCGCTTGGAAAAGCGTACAATAGAAAAGGATGTCTATTCCAGTCGCCACCTAGGAAAATTAAATTGCATGATATGAGAATAAGAATGAGATATGTGAGAGCTTCTCATATTTAGTGAGCTTTTACGTATTCTATTTTTAGACTCACTCAACAAGACTTACATTTTAAAGATGATTTTGAACGACACAGGTTGAGAAGAATTTACCAGGGTTGTTAATTAATCGACAACTCCAAGTTTTCGCGAAGCACATCGAGGTGATCACTGCGCAAATAATAATAGGTGACTGTGTGAGGGATTGAACTCGCGATCATGCTAACGACGCTTGTGCTAACCATTGCACCGCGGTCGGCCATGACCAAATATAGTGTTGCAAAATGCAAAGGAAGCGTAGAAGATCGAAATGCCTGGAATTACTTTCTACGTTTGACTTTGTTGGCAGCAAAGAGGTTTAAAATATGACAAAAAAAAAAATGTCTCAACAAAAACACAAAGAGAAGAGATTCATAAAAATTGTTAACAAAACAAAAATTCAAAAACTTCTAGTCGCTGATTATGTAAGTAAGAAAGTTTACGCAGTTACAAGGCTAGTAAATACATGATGACTGATGAATGTTGCTAGCAAGATGTTGCTTAAAGATGTTAAAATAGTTTTTCTTTCCAAAACTTTGCAGTCTCCGTATGGCTTTAACAAAATGATTCAGTTTGTGAAGTTTGTTATGGCATAATTGCACAGAAAATACGCCAACAAATTGATTCCAAAAGACTTTAGCATCGGTTAACCTCAAAGGCTTCGTGACTTTAGCATCGCTGGTGTTTTCTTGTGGGGTTATTTCAAGCAGGAAGTGTTTAAAACAAAACCAACATATATGAATGATGTAAAGCAACGTATTTGGAAGATTATTGAGACAGTATTGTATGCTGATTTACCATTTGCGTCGCCAAAAGTGAAAGTTATTTAAATTAAACTATTTCTAAAAGCCGTAAAATGGACTAAATAATAATGTACAATTCTTCATTTTATATGAATTAAGAAATGTTTTTGTCGAATTTCTTAATGTTCTAGTATTAATCTGTTACTCTGTACAAAATTTAGTTATCAGCAAAAAAAAAAAAAAAAAAAAGAAAGAAATTTTTGGGTTTTAGAGACCTTTATTTCACTGTTGCCCTGTGCATTTCGAAATTATTGATGTAATTTAAACAAATCTTTACAATTTTATAAAGAAAAAAAACATTAGAAATTACAAAAATCATTTTACTCCGAAATTATTTACGTAATTAAAACAAATCTTTACAATTTTATAAAGAAAAAAACCATTAAAAATTACAAAAATCATTTTACTCCGAAATTATTGACGTAATTAAAACAAATCGTTACAATTTTATAAAGAAAAAAAACCAATAGAAATTAGAAAAATCATTTCATTATATTTCCTCTCGTAGCAAAAAGCAATATTTATTCGTGGCCGCCTCCAACAATGCCACCTTATTATAGTTTTTTGTAAAATTTTTCATTTTATATGATTTAAGAAAAGTTTCCGTTGACTTTTTTAATGTTCCAATATCTGTTACTCTGGGCAAAATTTAGTTATCAGCATTAAAAGTTTCCTCTATGGCCTTGTTTGGCATATTTTGAAATTTCTAAATTCACTTAAAAGGGCGAATACAGAAATGTAAATGAGCAGAGTGTGCAAAATTAAGAAATTTTTGGTTTCTAAAGACCTTTATTTCCCTGTTGCCCTGTGTAATCTAAAATTATTGCTGTAATTAACACAAATCTTCACAATTTTATAAAAAAAAGCCATTAGAAATTGCAAAAATCATTTCATCACATTTCCTCTTGCAAAAAAAAACAACATTTATTCGTGGCCGACTCCAACAATGCCACCTTATTGTAGTTTTTTGTTTTGTTTACTCTGTTGCTGGATTTTTTTTTTGTATTGTATTCAGATTTATGAAGATAAATTAACTGATCTTTTTTGTTTGAATTTTTGTTTTGTTAACAATTTTTATGAATCTCTTTGCTTTGTGTTTTTGTTGAGACATTTTTTTCCCCATATTTTAAACCTCTTTGCTGCCAACAAAGTAAAAATGGGCTTGTCCATATATTAATTTTTTGTGCTTGAACGTTTTGAATCCCCATCTCATTAATAGTGATTCCCTGCCGGTCATAAATATTGATGAGCAAAAGTAACAACTCTTTCTTCGAAACTGAACTGAACTAATTGTAGTAAAATTTCGTTGTTAAGTCGTGGAATTGGGAATAAAACCAGTATTTTCGTTGACATTTTTATTGATGCTCTTCTGTTTTATCCGAAATCTGTGCATTTATTTAACCCGCAGAAGCTGTTGGCTTAATTTATATGTCAATTTCTGTGATACAGTGACGTAAAATGCCAGCATTATACAAATCGATAAAATATTGTAATGAAATTATTTTGCTTTTTTGTGTCATTAATTTTGTCATTTAGTTTAGGTTTGTTTCATAATAATTTCATTATTATTATTGACTTTTTTTTGTTGGTTGTTTTTTTTCAGTGCATTTATTTGTTCATTTGTCATTATTTTCTGTGTCAATTAGCCATCAAATAATAAAAGTTGTACATAAAAAAATATTTGCAAAAAAAATATAAATAATAATTATTACGTAAATGTTCACCTTGCAAATTTGGGGTTTTTTTTGTCGATTAAAACGCTTTAAAGAATATGAACGGTCATTCAGTATTAATCAGAATTTGAAAACACAAAAGTAATATATTGATGATGTACTATCACGTGCCTAGGTTTTATCATAAATTAATGGGGATTAACCTGAGATCTGTCTAACATCAATTATGGCCAAAATGTCAATAACTCAGCCTACGTACATGCGGCGCATGTTTGAAGAAGCAGAATGAAGAATGAATATCAATGCGATGAACAACCTTCACGTTCAAATGAAACAATAATTTCCGATTAGCCAGTTTCTATGCTTAAATAATCACATGACTATACATATAGTTGACAAAAAAAGTCATCTTTCCATGTTTTCGAACATACGAAAAGTCGTCTCTTCGACAATTGTCGAATAAGCAGAAAGTTGTCGTTTCGATTTTTTCAAATACAGAACAAGTTAAAGTTTCAAGATTTCTGTATTGACTTTTCGACTTTTTTAAATACAGAACAAGTAAAAGTTTCAAGATTTCTGTATTCTTTCGTAGAAAGTACCAGATATTGAATATTTATGAAGCCTATTTGAAGCGCAGTCTGTCCTTTAGCCTGTTCATTTTCATCTCAAGTGCACTTTTCGATTTTTACAATGGATTAAATTTGCAAACAAAACGTCTTTTTTTTTATTTTAGGATTGGAAATGAAATTGTAATTACCGGATAATTAAAATACCATAGAAGGCTCTCATTGAACAGACTTCATCAGAAACACGTTGGATACAGGTTGTACAGTGATCGAGTTGGTTGGAACAATTGCCTCACTCTTTAACTGAATTTAACATCAGTAAAGTAAGGGGAATAACAACTGGAATCGAAATTCAAATTTGAGAGATATAGCAGCTGAACATTCAGCGTCTGCCGAATCAATTTGTATCATTTTAAATCATCCTTTAGGTGTGAAAACCGTTACTGCTCGACTAGTTCCGAAACAGCTGAATTTGCTTCAAAATTTGAATCGTGTAAGGGTAGCCGTAGACATGCATGCTAGATTAAGTCAATTCCGAACGCACATTAATAAAATCCATTATAACTTACGATGGCACATTTGTCTACTTGTTTGCCTTGCTACCGAGTAACATTCTTCGAAATGGCGTCTTCGAACTGGGCCAATGTCAAAGTCGATCAATAGTTGAGGTAATGTTGACTGTTTTCTTTGATTATCGCAGTAATGTGCACTCAGAATTCTTGCCACAGAATGACACGGTAAATAAGGACTGTTATCTGGGCGTTATGAGGCTTCTGAGAAAGCAAATTCATCAAAAAAAGTCTAGATTTGTAGGAAGAAAACTTAGTCATTTTGTATTACATAACGCATCATCTCCTAACGCTATTTGTGAAGGAATTTCTGGTAATTTTGGGAATTTCACCTGGTATTGGTTCAGCGAAGGTTTTCTCTTCTCTTTTCAAAACTTAAATTACCACTTCAAGGCAAAAATTTTCTGTTCACAGAGGACATGACAGAGTATTCGTGGTTGAAAAAAATTGACCGACTAACCGTGGTCTTTCTGGTACCTTCCATACAAATGACCGATTTCTTGCATATATTCTTAGATTCACAACTTTTATTTAGTTGCACTAAATTTAGGAAAATTTGGCACACGTTGAGACTAAATAGAGTCTCAGAATGAAAACGGAGAGCATTACCACAACTCTTCTGTTACTTCCCATATAGATTGCATGGTTTTCTGAAATTAAATTTTTCCTCTGTAATATCTAATTAGTAGATTGTTATGGTCCATTGCTTTTGTCCAATGCATTGATTGGGATTTAATTGTGAATTTTAGGGAAAACCTAACAAGTAACTAAACATTTTCTAGTACCTCCCATACAAATTGAGATACGAGTATTTTTCGAGATTTTTAACCATTGCCTTGTTTGTAAATTATCTGCAACATATGAGGAAAATCAAGCAAGCAACTACGCCACTTTTAGCAAGTCTCAAACTTTTTACCAACACAAAAGGACATTAAAAGAGCTAAATTATGTGTAAGTCAGTTCACTTGATTGAAATTTCTGTATTGATTTTTAAAACGGTTTAACTTAATTATAGGAAACCGTTTCATGCCTAGTTTGATTCAAAAAATATATTCGTTAAATGACAGAAACTTATAACAATTTAGCGTCGAAGTATAAACATTTTCAGTAAACATAAAATTTATTTTAAACATTATGTATCACAAAATGTATCTGAGAGGGTTGTGAAATTCAGAAAACTGTCGTTTTATTATTGGTTTGTATTTTGAGCTCAATAGTACGCCATATTCATAAAAAAGTATATACATACTTTCAAAATTACTACCAGAGTTTCCATGACAAAAGTGCTAAAAAATAATATAATTAGCAAATAATAATAACAATAAATAACCACAAATTTAGGGGATAAAATAGTAATAATAATCAAGCGATAGACAACAGTTACTTTAAAATAAAAAAAAAACTTTTTTTATACTAGTAAAAAAAGAAGACTAGTTAACATTTAATTGTAGAACGCGGTGAAGCAGATGCCATTTCTTTTATATGTTTCAAGTATTTTGTATGATTATATAATGGATTTTCTTATTTCATACAACACACTGGGCGACAGGTTAGTTGTTTGGAACCTGATTTTAAAAAATTTTAAAAATTTTAAAAAATTTTAAACATTTTAAAAAATTTTAAAAATTTTTAAAAATTTTAAAAATTTTAAAAAATTTTAAAAGTTTTAAAAAATTTTAAAAATTTTAAACATTTTAAAAAATTTTAAAAATTTTAAAATTTTAAAAAATTTTAAAATGTTGGACAATTTTTAAAAAATTTAAAAAATTTTAAAAAATTTTAAAAAGTTTTAAAAATTTTAAAATATTTGAAAATTTTTTAAAAATGTAAAAAATTCTAAAATTTAAAAAATTTAAAAATTTGAAAAATTATAAAATTTTAACAAATTTGAAAAGCTGAGCGTACTGATAGCAGAGTATTCAAACATCCAAATTTCAAATGTTGACACGAAAAATTAATATGATTAGCGGGATTGCTAATCAAGACGTTATACACAACAACTGACATATACAACAATTGACTATATTTCAATTCCCAAAAGCGAATTGAAATGAAAGTTAATTATTGAAATTACACAAAATAGATATTATATTGTTTGAGAACACTTTCAAATGAATTTGTTTTTTTCTTTTATTTTTTCTTAATTATTGTTTGTTAAAACTCCTAACTATCCTAATCGATGATTATGAACTTAATGAGAATTCTTTTTTGATTACAAAGAAAAATATGGCATTTGAAAAATACTCGTAAAAGTTGTCTTCTTTAAATAAAACACTAAGTAATTGTTGTTTTCTGTTAGTTCTATTCAATTATTATTTGTTAAAAAAAAATCTATTGAAAGGAAATTATCAGAAACTTGAAGTCAAACATCAACTTATTTTCAGAATTTCCCGAGTGATAACATGCCCTTAGAAGCAATTATGATGGGTGTTAAAGCTAAATAAGCCAAATTAATAAGAACTCTGGGAAAAAGTAATTACATATTTTAAGCATCTGAAATATTCCCCTATTCAAAAATTTACATATTTTAGAAAATTTTTAACGATTTATTATGCATTTGTAATGTGCAATTAAATTGAAATCTAATACAATGTAACTTAATTGGTTAACTTTTTCTATTTAATTTCTTTGTACAACACGTGACGATTTTATCGTATTAACACGAAATTAATTAAAGAATCCAGTGTTTTGTATATTTCACATATTCTGGCTGGTGAAATTTTTTACAGTTGTATAAATCCGGTGTTGAGGTGCTTCATTATAATATATTGGGAATAAGATTAACGAAACTGTGGTATACTATAAATTTCCGCAGAGGCGAATATATTTTTATCACAATATAACACACCAAGTATTTAAAGTTAATTTATTTAAAGTACGTCAAAGACTTGTTTGTGATTCATATTGGAAATAATCAATTCACACTCAATAAACAATTTTCTCTTCACACTTTGCCTTTCTTTCACTTTCTTTCTCACCAGAAACACAACTAGAAATCTACGTTGATTCGGTTTCTCTATAAATGCATAATGAAGCAAATATTTTGGTCCAAGAAGCTGAAGCGAAAGTATAGTTTTTTGCAATTTCGTTTCTTAATCTATATCAGAATTGGAGCCTGTTGTAATTTCGTTCTCTGGCAGAAAAGAAATCCGAGCGCCAATCCGCCAAAGGAGCAAATGCTCCAAACTATTATAACCATTTCATCCGGCAACATTTTGCTTTGAGGCAAAGGTAGGTTGGGGTCCAGAAAAGACAAAATAAATCGATGGATTTTATCAACATCTACTCTGAATTAAATCACAATAAGGAGGAAAATTTATAACTTTCTGCAGTCCTCTGCTTAGAAATAATAGAGGGAATACGGCTTTTTGCTAAATTAAATAATATGTAAGAGTAGTATTCTAAGAGGCGTGGCAATGTATTCCATTTTCATTACCAGATTTAAATTCAGTTAATGTCTGATGTTTGCTAAATTACACTGAATTTAGTGCAATTAAAGTAAGGATATGAATATGAATATAGCAAAGATATGAATGTATGGGTAAAATTAGGTTACACCCAAAGAAGGCGTAGTTATCTGGACGATTTTTCTAAATTTTCCCCAGCACTAGAATGCAATACACTTTAGAAAAATGTATGTAATTTCAGTATGCGTTTTAGGAATTATAGCGGAAATTTAAATTTCGAAGAATTGGTTAGTATATGTGGGAGGTACAAGAAGAGATGTGGCAATGCCTCCTATTTCTATTCCCAAAATTAACTTTATCAACAGTATGAGGCGTGCTAGATTTTACTGAATTTAGTGCAATTGATTGCAAGACATGAAGCTAAGAATATATGGGTTAGATAGAAACTTTGTGTGAGAGGAGCGAGAAGAGGTGTAAATACCTGGACGATCTTTTGTAAGTTATGCAGAAAATTACAAATCAATACAATTCACAAAAACCTCAGCTACTGCAGCCTATTAATTACAAATTACAGATGGAAAATTGAATTTAGGAAAATTGTCTAATTTGTATGGGCAGCACCAGAAGAGGCACGGTAACTCAGTCCATTTTTATTCAGAGACATTACTTTGGCAAGCACTCAACATAGACCAAATTTGAATAAAATTTAATTCAATTGAACAAATGATATGCACCAAAAAAAAAAAAATTAGGACTAAATAGATCATTTTTACGGGAGGTATCAGAAGGAGCGTGGTTAATTTCACCAAGCGTAAAATGTATAAATCAATAAAATGGACAAAAATTTGAGTTTCTACAGTCTATGCCAGAGGAGTTATGAGGAACTTATAGAAAATCGGTCAATTTTTAAGGCGGATACCAGAAGGACTGAGTTTACGTAACAGCTTTACAATCCCCGTCCACGATCTAACGAAATATTAGACTAACAGCCAGCCAGAGACGTTGATATCGTTCCATCAACTTAAAAGGTTTTGAAGCGGTCAAGAGATATTTGGTACTTCAAACGCTTCCTTGTGGGTGTTCATTCCTTCGGATGCAGCTATAATAATTTATTTTCTGAATTTGCGATAACAGACTGTCAGAAATTTTCATAGCCGTTTACAGTTTTTTAAAATTTTTTTAAATTGACAAATTTTGTAAAAAGTCGGCCGACATCAACCTTTTCTCATGAGAAACCGATGGATATCAGCTTTTCTTCATTGAATGTCGTTGGGCATCAACTAGTCTTTACGAAAAATTGACGGACTTTAACTTTTTATCATAAAAGTTTGATGGATATAAACTTTTATTCAAGAAAAGTCGGCGGATATCACCCTTTCTGCATGAAAAGACTTCAACTGTTCTTCAAATAAAGTCGTTGGACATCGACTTTTCTTCATGGCAAGTCCGCGGACTTAAAATTTCCTTAAGAAAGTTCAATGGGCATCAACTTTTCTTCACGGGAAGTCGATGGATATCAACTTTTCTTCATGAAAAGTCGGCGAGCATCAACCTTTCTCCACGAAAAGTCAATGGACTCCAACTTTTCCTCATGAAAAGTCAATAGACTTTAACTATTCTTCATGGAAAGTCATTAGAAATCGACTTTTCTTCTTGAAAAGTCCGTGGACTTAAAATTCCTTTATAAAAGTTCAATGGACATAAATTTTTCTCCACAGGAGGTCGATGGATACCAACTTTTCTTCATGAAAAGTCGGCGAACATCAACTTTTATTCAGGAAAAGTCAATGGACTTCAGCTTTCCTTCATGAAAAGTCGATGGACTTCAGTTTTTATTGAAAAGTCGTAGGCTTAAAACTCCATTATGAAAGTTCAATGGACATCAAATTTTCTCCACGGGAGGTCGATGGACTCCAACCTTCATTCAAGAAAATTCGGTGGACTTTCAGCTTTTCTTCATGAAAAGTCGGCGAATATCAACTTTTATTCAGGAAATGTCGATGGACTTTAGCTTTTCTTCATAGAAAGTCATTAGAAATCGACTTTTCTACTTGAAATGTCCGTAGGCTTAAAATTGCCTTATAAAAGTTCAATGGACATAAATTTTTCTCCACAGGAGGTCGATGGATACCAACTTTTCTTCATGAAAAGTCGGCGAGCATCAACTTTTATTCAGGAAAAGTCAACGGACTTCAGCTTTTCTTCATGAAAAGTCGATGGACTTCAGTTTTTATTGAAATGTCGTAGGCTTAAAACTCCATTATGAAAGTTCAATGGACATCAAATTTTCTCCACGGGAGGTCGATGGACTCCAACCTTCATTCAAGAAAATTCGATGGACTTCAGCTTTTCTTCATGAAAAGTCGGCGAATATCAACTTTTATTCAGGAAATGTCGATGGACTTTAGCTTTTCTTCATAGAAAGTCATTAGAAATCGACTTTTCTACTTGAAAAGTCCGTAGGCTTAAAATTGCCTTATAAAAGTTCAATGGATATAAATTTTTCTCCGCGGGAGGTCGATGAAGATCAACTTTTCTTCATAAAAAGCCAGCGAAAATCAACCTTTATTCACGAAAAATCGATGGACTCTAACTTTTCCTCACGAAAAGTTCATTGACTTCAACTATTCTTCATGGAAAGTCGTTAGAAATCGACTTTTCTTCATGTAAAGCCCGTGGACTAAAAATTACCTTATGAAAGTTCAATGGACATCAACTCTTCTTCGCAGGAGGTCGATGGACCTGAACTTTTCTTCATGATAAGTCCGCGGGCATCATCTCATCGTTATGAGAGTTAATGGACATCAACTTTTCTTCATGAAAATCGGTGGACATATATTTTTCTTCATGAAAAGCCGATTGAATTCAATTTTTCTTTATGAATTTTCGCAGGGCAACAATTTTTTTTTTTTTTTTATTAAAAGTCAATGTATCAACTTATCGTCATGATAATGGAGACAAAATTTATAAACATTTTGAATTTTTTTTGTCGAAATATAAATCAAGATTGCATATGATTGTGGTTAGGATGCCAGAAAGTGAAACAAAATATCCAGTTGCATGATTTTATATAAATAATATAATATAAAAAATAAACTAGAACAGAATTTTAATTCAAAAGGCGGTTAATGAAAGAACTGTTAATGAAAGAACCATCTTTTGTCCTTACTTTGAATTAAAATGCTGTTCTAGTTTATTTTTTTCTTAGATAAAAATATAAATTTCTTAAGAAAAGCCTTATAGAATCTTTCCTTTCAAACACAACTCAACCTTTTTAAAGTTTTCAAAGTATTGTTCAGAAAAAATTCCAAGTATACAAAATTATTTAAAATGTAAAATATTCAATGTAAAATAGAATTTATTAAAGATGTTCCATGTCGTCATCTTATCGTATTGCAATTCAATATAATACACGTTTGTTGTTTTCAATTATTAAAATATAATTAGTTTTGTTGGCGTTAACTGTTTTTTTTTTTTTTTTAAATCGTCACGTTTTTATAATGTAAAAACAATTAAAGAACCGGTGCTGTCAAATTCCCCCATGTTTTTGTAATTAATTGTAGTTGTAGACAAATTCAATTTCTAGTTAAATAATTGACACCGGTTTTGTTGGCAAGTTTGGTGTTTAAGCAGAATTTATATAGAAGGTTATCCATTCAGCGATTTCAAACCGCCGGTCTGGCAAGGCTGTCAGCTGTTAAATACCTGCCTTCTGAAGTGTTATTTATTTAGTGAAAGGTTTTTCTTTTACAAGGTTGTCAGCTATTAAATATCTGCCATCTGAAGTGTTATTTATTTAGTGAAAGGTTTGTCATTTACGATTATGGATCGTTTAACAAGCGATGGATGCGTAAGAATTGTTAAAACTTACTAGAAAAGTGGTGATTCGAACGTAGGCACTTTTCGTGCATTACCGGGTGATTGTAGTCGTCATAATCAACCTACTGTGCAACGAATTGGCAAGGTTATAAAGAAATTTGAAGAGACTGGAAAAATTACAGATGTTATCAGGTTTGTGTATCATTGCATTGTAAGCACTGCCGAAGATGTCGCTATCAAATATTAACGACAATAATGATGTGAAATTGGGCACAGATGTCTACCGTAGCGCTATCAAAAGACATTTTTCTAATATTTGTTACACAATAACAAATTAAGAACAATTTTGCTGATAGTCTACAGAAGAATGGAGACCAAATTAGCTATGAAGTCGTTCAGACATTTGCAAGTTGAAAATGTATTTTTAAGTATTTGGTTGGAGTAACAGTCCATTCAATAATCACCCACAAGGGTGAAGTGTTTTGGACTCCGTGACAAGTTCATTTTCAGATCTGCTTATTATGAATAAGCAGATTCTGCAGATTATGAATATGTCAAGTAGATAACACTCGAAAATATTCAGATTTTGATTCAATGAACTTTTTCCATTGCACCAAACCAACAAGGATTTTTATCGTATATCGAATCTAACAATTTCGTTTATCATAATTTTTACTAAATTCAAAAATATGCTAAAATCCGTATCACATTCCTTTTTTGCCGCAAAAATTTAAAGGATTTTAAACGAAAAATTATGAATTTGTTTGACTCCACTCAAAGGACTGAAGTCAAATATAATTTGATGCGGCAAAAATGTAACAGACAAAAGGAAGTGTCAGGTATATTTTGGTCAAATGTGTTACAAGGATCTTTATGTGGTTTAAGCATTGCCCCTGACCGACTTTTAGACACGGTAAGTGCTGTAGTTCTTTACTAAACTTCTCAAAATTATGGAATAGTTTGCCACATCGTAGCCGGGAATTGTAAATGGTTTGCATGGAAACACCTCTCTCATGCAAGTTAATCTGGTTTTTAGATCGCGGTAGACTACATTTTTGTCCAACACATTGCTTCATAAAACTTAGTAGAATTTGAAAAATGAACAAGTTGACCGAGCCACTACTACAAATTGTCTGATATTCCAATATTTACTGTTTCCTCTCTGTGACTGATCGTACACGCGATTATCGTTCGAATGATCCCGGGTTGAACCCCTTATACAGTCACCTATCATTATTTGGATGGCCGCCACCTCAATGTGTCTGACCAACACTTCGAGTAGTTGAGTAGTCGGTGTCTTTGTTAGAGCTTCTCAAACTGTGACGTTCAGAATCGTCGCTAAATTGTTGATTCCGTTGAGTTTAAAAATAGAATGCGTACAAGCTCATTGAATGTGAGAACCTATCCCATGTCTCATTCATGAAATGGAAGGGAATTTGTTTTTTTTTCTGTTTTTAATTTTTGCTCTATAATTTCTAATTAGTTGTGTATAATGTTTTAGATTTTTATATGTTGAAGAATTTATTTGTAATACTAGGAAAAACGTGAGAAAAGTTTTGTTAAATAACCACGCCTTTCATATGAATGACCTATTTAACCCAGGTATCCTTAAAATCAATTCACCTGACTTAACTTTTTGTATTGGTTTGTATTATAGTTCAGTTTTAAGTGTTTCATATAACGACATTTCAGAATGTCTGCAATTTCTATATGTTTTTTTTTCATAATTTATTAAGAATAAACTTTACTAATAACCTTTCTTTCTGTTCAAATTAATGGTAGATTTTAGCTTGAATAAGAAAGTTTGTAAAACATTGATTTTTGTATTGCTGATGTCGTATGAAATATTTAATTTCTTACTTCAACCGCTTTGCAGCCGTCGAAATATATTGACACTGAATACATTGTTTGCGGTCTTTTATAGAAAAAATTTGGTAACGAAATTCTATTTCTATTAGGAAATAATTTTGGAATGATAACAATTTTATTTAATGGAAACAAAATCGTGCAACAAAATAAATTCCCAAGTTTTTGATAGAAATTGCCTATGGAAAATTTTTCTACGTCAACAGTTTCTATTATCTTTTTTTTCAATTAGGACAATTAATCTTTTTTTTCAATTAGAACAAATCTTGCAAAAGAATAAATTACGAAATTTTTACAGAACAAAAATTTGCCGAAAAAATGCATTTGAATGCCTTTATCTCTCAAAATGCAGTCTGAAAGTTCAAAAGATCATATAAAAATTAAACGAATCAAAATAAAGAGCACAATTCTTATTCATTTCTTTCGTTCTTTTTTTAACAGTTGCAAAATGCCCTCGATGACACTGCAAAAGATGTGTTTATGAAACATATTTCTCTCAGTGTGATCAGAGTATTTGCTACACCAACTTTATTTCATCTGAACTTGATCGTCTGGCGGTAACAGTGACTCATTTATAGATATTATATGAATTTGAAACGTTAATTAAATGACCGGAACTCTTATTGCGCATTCGAATGTTCATTTTATTTTAGACAATTGTTTTCCCGTGTAATTAAATTGTATAATTTACCACCTCTTTCACCTTAACATGAATTTATACTCTTATTTTATTACGAAATTTCCAATGTGAAATTTAATATTCATTTTAAGTATCTCACATCGATCGTCATCATATGGCAGACAATGCAGTGAATTGTCAACAGTGATTTGTTTTATGCCTTTGCAAATTCTTTACAATCCCCAACCTGGGGGAAATCCCAGAACGTAGTACAAACAACTGCATCGCCGTCTTATGTTTATTGTTAATATTAACACTTGGATTTTAAACCGACTGACTTACCCCTCTGCTTTGATATGGACAAATATTTGCATTAAGCAAACAATGAGACATAACGAAGAACCTCTCATGGTTCCAGGTTTTTGTAGCTTTCTTGGAAAATGCTCAAATTGCTAGGCGACAATAGAAGCTAATTACACCGGCTGTAAAAGTACGGAAAACCCGCAATAATTAAACGATTTTGTTACTCCGCGCTACTGCTATTAACGCGATGGATTCTAATAACCGATCTTGTCGCTTTAGCAGTCAGTTGATGACTGGCCAGAAAACGTGAGTGCTGATATGTTTAAAACCTTAGATGCTGAGCTGGCTAGCTGGCTTCAGCCTTAAGCAGTGTAACTCAAACTGTAGGAGCGGGAGAGAGATGAGGCCATCTGTCTCATTCCTATAACGAAAGTGTATCTTTTTCTCGGCCTATCTTGATCTCTCTCTCTCTCGTTGATTTTGATTTACTCGTCATACACAATCTTTTGTTTGTCTGCACACAATCATTATAGTAAACATTTATATCTCGCTACCGCTTAAATATTTGTGTTTTTTTTTCTCTTCATATTTTCATGTTATGTTTTGTGTTTTCGTTTTGTTTTGATTTCAACATTTGTTTTTGTTTTTGTTTTTTACTCTGTCTCATGTTTATTTTGCAAATGAAATCATTAATAGCGACTTTATTCAAGGTGATAACCAATGTTTGACAACATTTTAACTGGGGTTGCCGCCAATACTTCTGTATTGCCTGTGTTGACATCTTTCATCATAGTTGGCATTTTGCGGGCAGTTAGCATAACTCACAGCGGTTTTAGAGCATTTCAATTTGGCAGCAAATTCGTAAATTGTGTACGGTTACAGATACGAGAGCTGTCCCAAAACTAGTCGACCCAACAAAGAAGAAACAAAAAAGTTGGGAAAAATTTTCTTCTTTTTCCAACATAATTTCCCTTTAGCTCGATGCACTTTTTTGTATCCAGCCATAATTAATATCTTCTATACAATGTTTATAATAAGAACTATCAAATTCCTTAAAATAGCCATCAACCACAGACTCCACCTTTGCATTGTTGGATAATCGTTTAACATCGAGACGCTTTCTGAAGTTAAGAAATAGAAAACAGTCCAAGAGAGCTAAATCTGGCGAATACGGTGCAAGATAAGGCGATTCCAACTTTAATTTATTAATTTTGGCCATCGCAATAGTGGAAGTATGAATTGGAGTATTGTCTTGATGAAATAACACTTTCCTTTTCGCTAAATGCGATCTTTTCTTCATAACTTCATCACCTAAATGCTGTAATAAATTAGCCTAATAATCGCCGTTGATGGGTTTTCCTCTCTGAATAATAATCAATAAAAATAATCCCCTGCACGTCTTAAAAAACAGACACCATGACGTTGCCTGCAGATGCAATCGTCTTCGCCCTCTTTGGACACGATTCTCCCATTCCAGTCCATTGCTATGACTGTTCCTTTATCTCAGCTGCGAAGTAGTGGACCCATGTCTCATTCATGGTTATAAATCAAGGCAAAAATTCGGCTTTATTGCAATGAAACATCGCCAAACACTCTATGAAACTTTTTTACGATGTGGTTTTTGCTCTATTGAAAGCAAGCACGGCACCCACATTGTGCACAATTTCCTCATCTTCAAATCTTCGGTCAACATACAGTGTATAACACTTTTTGAAATGCCTATCATTTCAGCTAGCTCACGTACCTTCAGCCGACGATCATCTAATACCATTTTGTGCATTTTCGTAACCGTGTCTGGCGCAGATGCCTCAATTGGTCCACCACTACGGTGGTACGGCCTTGTTTAAACTCTGTTACCCAATAATTTACAATCGTAAACGAAGGAGTAGACTCCCCCACAGTAGAATCTGACTTAGCTTTAATATTGATTTAACTGCGACCTTTCAAATAGAAATATTGAATTACATAACACAAATTTTTCTCCACGTTTACAAATCCACTGAAATCGTTTACTATTGGTGGCTCAAATGAAAATACTGAACAATGTGGCACCATGAAACTTAAAACATATTTTTTATAAAATTCCCACTATTCACTAAAATAATTTTTTTTTTTTCAAATTACTGGCGCCATCTATACATCAGGTCGGCTAGTTTTGGGAACGTCCATTTACTAAGTGAATTAGTATGGACGATTAAATTCGAATTTGTTCTAACTTTACTTAAGTTGTTTTTCCTTGTGACCGAACGTGGCGTGATGGTTAGTACACGCGACTATCGTTCTCATGGAACGCAGGTTCAAGCCCGTCTATGGCCACGTATAATTTTTTTGAGCGGCTGTCACCTCGATGTGTATGACGAACACTTCGAGCAGTTGAGTAATCGACAAGTCTTGTGAATGCTCCTCAATCTGTGACGTTCGTAATTATCTTTAAACTGTAGGTCCCTTTAAGTGAGCCTAAAAACAGAATGCGTGTAAACTCACTGAATGTGAGAAGCTCTCCATAGTCTCATTAATAAGGTGCAAGGCCATTTGTTTTTGTTTTTATAGGCCCTATGGCAACTCTGAAGTGGAGTAGAAGTGGAAGTTTTTGAGCCGCTTTAAATACTCTATTATGCACTATATTATTGAACTCCTAACACTTACTGGTCACGACAATACTTCCTCACGCAGTGCGTCGAAATACCATTCAAATAGTGCTAATACTCCATTTGTGAGATGAGATTTTAGATTACTTTCTAAAAACCTTGCTTGCTCACTATATTGTTACAATTTTCGTATATGTCATAACCGTCAGTTTCAGTTAATTGTGTGGCTAGCAGTGAAATATAAGAATTTGTAGTTGGCTTATTCTATTAAATCTTATTAGACGAATATCAATAATTAATGAGAAGAAAGGAGAAAAATACGCGCAATAAACACTTGAACATAAAACTAATATGTATCACAGAAGTACCATAACGAAAGTTGTTAATAAAATTTCACAGATTTTGCTAATTTCTATAACCTAACTTGTATGTTTCAGAAGCTACAGCATCACTGTCACTGATAGGTCCTCATCTAAACACAGCTTAGAAAGTGTTTTCGTGTCGATCTCTGGGTATACTCGATAGCAAATGTGACGTACGTCTGTATATTCAAACGTATATTCACTACCTATAATTATTTATTATCATTATTCATTACTTTGTATAATAAGCATCCGACAGGGGACGACGCACTATGGGGCAAAGCGTAAAAAGCTGGCGATTAATTCAAAAACCAAATTAATTTTTTTATAATCACACAAAAGTATGCAGGTTGATTATGTAAAATCTTTCAGTACTAACTAAGTTCTGTCAAAATGTTTCCAAAATAAATTTTCCGGTGTGCCCTCTTAATGTTCAGTAACGCTTATAGATTTTTCAATGTGGCAACAAGTGAAAATTTATGCATTTCATGTCGAAAACAGATGAAATTTTTGCATCAATCAATAGAGTCTTCGACGTTCCATACTGTAGTGCATAAGGCAGAAGAGTTTGGTTTAAAAAGTAAAATTAAGTAAAGCAAACATAAGGCTATGACTTCGATGAAACTTTTATTTCATTATAATACTAGGATCTTGCAATTATGAAATACAATGTCATATAAATAATAGCCTTCGGATTTGTTGCAACAGTGCATCCCTTTAAGGTAGTTTTCGACTATTATTTGGCACATTTCGGCCACGCGGTGTTTGTCATAGCCACACCGAAAATAGTCCAACGGCTTCAATTCGCATGATCTTGGTGGCCAATTGACATCGCAAAACGTGAAAGCACGCTTTCTCGAAACCTCTCATGCAATAAAACCAAACTCGGCCGCGTTGAATCCCGTTTGAATCATCACTTTTGTGGTAATTTTTGACTATTTTTACGCCTTTTTCGGTTATTAAACGATCCATATTCGTAAATGGCATACCTTTCACTTCAGACGACCGGTATTTAACAGCTTTCAACCTTGCCAGACCAACAGTTTTGAAACCTCTATATATATTTATATATATACAGTTTAGGCAGAAACATAAGATTCCGTTTACAAGAGGCCTTTCTATTTATCTGCTATATTACGGTATTTGTCAACTACATACAGACAGTGTAACAATTTGTATCCATTACGGCTTGACCACCACTATCTCAAAAATTAAACATTTATTGAAAATTTATAGTCATATTCGTAAATGGTAAACCTTCTACTAAATATAAAAAACATTTCGTGTGACAGGTATTTAACAAATAACAACCTTGCCAGTTCGGCGGTTTCGAATCCGCTAAAACGTTTTGTTGACAGTTTTTAATTTCTATACTCATCACCATAGAATGAGATAGATATAAAATAATTGCACTACAATATCATAGGCAAATTAAGCTTGGATTAGTAGGAACATATAAGGTCTTAATTTGCTTTTAGAAATTTGACACTTTTTTTTTAGCATTTTTTGAAATATTTGTAGTCAATGAAAAAGCCTGCAAACCAAACATTTCAACTGAAATAATGAACAATGCAGATATATATGTAATGCGATGTGTGAAATCCACTATCTGGATGTGGTCATTCTAGTCTTCTTTCTAATATTTTTTCCTTTATTTATTAGCTAAAACTAATACATTATGCCAAAAAGTACCGGTAATTGATTATTTAAAAAGCCCTCCTGATAGGATTATCAAATTTCTTTTTGTGACTAACTTTTAACAACTGTCCTCTATATTGACACGGAGATTGAGTCCTACATATCAGTCCTCGTTTTCGTCAGTTCATCTCGAATGTGTTTTGCGATTTTTGCAATGGAAACAAATATTGAACAAAAAATTTATCTTAAATTTTGTATTAAAAATAGAATTTCGTGTGTCGAATCGCTGAAAATATTACAGAAGGCTTATGATGAATTGATTTTATCGAAAAAAGGGTGTACAAGTGAGACAGAACGCTCAAAAACGTTAAAGATGGAAGATGAGCCTTGCAGTGGTCGCTCGCCAACGCCTTCAACTGAAGTTAACATCGTTCAAGTGAAAGAAATGGTCACTAAAAATCGTCATTTAACTTTTGGACAGTTAACCGTTAAACTTTCAGTATCTCATGAATCAATTCATTTCATTCATGTCGATTGTTTGGGTGTAAAAAGCATTGCTGCTCTACTATGTAGTTCCGAAAGACCTGAATTTTCTTTAAAATCTCGCATTAATTCAGATTCCACATTCATAAAACGCATTATAACTGGTGAAGAGAAATGGAGTTAAGAGTTTCATATGCAAACCAGCCAACAAACTTCGGAATGCTGCCAACTGAGAAAAAATTGAATAATCCACATCGAAGTCGATCAAAATTTAGGGTAGTGTTGGCCGTTTTCTTTGATTATTGCGCTATTGCGCATTCTAAAAACTTTTCAGAAGATGAGGTTTAAAAAAAGGAATATTATCTGGATAACGTGTAGCGTCTAAGGGAGCAAATTTGTCGAAAAATGCCAGATTTGGGGATACGAAATTCATGGATTTTAGACCACGATAACGCACCACCTCACAAGGCTATTATTGTGGAAAAATTTCTAGCATCAACCTCAACCTGAAATATCATCGAACAACCGCTAAATTTAACCGATATAGCACCCGCCGACTTTTTGCCTTTTCAGAATTCAGATTACCTCTTCGAGACATCTGTTTTCCATTGACAAAAGACACAAAGGAGAGCTTGAAGCGAAAACTTAAGTCATTTCCACAGAATGTGTTTGAGAAAGTCGAAAAATCGCCATTTTATATGTTTAGTAACGTTGCAAAGTCCATTTGATTATGAGGTTACAATTTTCAAGGACGTGTTCGAGCATTTGAAGCGACGCTATAAAGTTATATTGTTAGTTCTCGCGTCCATAGCGCGAATTCAACTTGGTGGAACCAAATGCTATTCGAGACCCAGAGATGCACTTGATCTAAGTCTTTTCATGATGAAATATCATACAATGTTAAACAAGAAATGGCACGGTGGTCATACAGATTAGTCTATCGTAAAATTTTTACTTCAAAGATTACATTTAAATAAACCATTACATTTATGGTTGGCCTACGAATCTAAAGTCCTTTGAAAGGAAGAAGTTGTATAGGACCTGCGTACGATTTTGACATTTTTAACCCAATTTAGGGAGGATACTTGCAGATCCTAACAAAACTATTTTGTAGTTATTTTTTTTTTAATATTGGGTCATATTCGGGGACCTGTGAATTATGCCCCGATTTTTTAAATTCTGCTTCATAGTGCGACAGCTGACTCAGTGGTTGTAACAAGCAAATAGTTAGTAATAAAATGGGCAGAAACAAAACTAATATGAAATTTCATAAACTAATTAAATTAAGTTTAAAAAGTGAATTGCCAGCAGTTGCGTCATAACACAGTAAAAATATGAAATTTGTTTCTAAATTTGTTTATTCATTTCAATACTAAGAAGATGTTATTTAACTCAACTTTATTTTAAGTCCATTTTTGAGACAAAAATTGAGCTAACAACTTTAAAATTATCAGTACTATAAGAAAGTGTTTATAAAAGTGATTTTATAGAAAAACCGATAAAATGATAATAATTAAAAATATAATTGTATTATTAAAAATTAAAGTACAAATCGATTATGGTGGCAGACAGGCCGAATGCTTCGTAGAATTATATTTTAAGTGTACTGAGAAATTAGCCCTGTAAAGGTGGTTGCCTCATTCATTCATTAATAAGTGTTTTCGAATTAGATAGAAATCACTTGAAAACAACAGCCTTGAAGTGAGCTTTCAACGATAGGTTTTTGTTTATATTAAAAAATCAGTGGTTTGTTAAAAAAACGCATTTATTGAGAGGTGATGAAATAAATGAAATGCTAGTAAATAATGAAACTGCTATTAGATGAAATAATGTCTGTGTGGAGCGGAAATGAGTCAGTGTAGGGAACATTTATATGTACGATAATTAAAATTAGAATGAAGAGGGGCCGGCGCTTGAAGTGTTACCAATTACAAATGCTGTACATTTGTCAGTTATGATTTTTTTCTTATCTAAAAACTACAGTATATTGTAAAAACATTTCAAATTTTACGAAGAATTTTGTTATTATTCGTTGTAAATATTTTTAACGCGGATAATATTGTCGAGTCTGTGTGGGAAGGAAACCTCAAAATAAAACTACACAACTTTTTTAATATTCTGAAAAAAACAATTCCACAATTCTCAAATAAAACCCAAAATCGTCAAAAAATTGAATTTTTACGAATTACAGTGCTATCAATTTAATGGTTTCAAAACCGACGGTCTGGCAATGCAGTCAGCTGTTAAATACCCGCCTTCTGAAGTGTTATTTATTCAGTGAAAGTTTCGCCACTTACGAATATGAATCGTTTAATATTCGATGAAGGCGTACAAGTTGTTAAAACTTACTATAAAATGGCGATTCAAACGCGGCCGCTTTTCGTGCATTACAAGGTGATTATGGTCATCATGCTGTGCAAGAAATTGGCAAGATTATAAAGAAATTTGAAGAAACTGGAAGCGTTATAGGCCTGTGCATTATCGGAGAAGGCGTTACCGTCAAATTATATAATTATCGATTTTTTTTTGGCCTGCAATTGAAGATTATGAATTGGACGATATGTTTTTTTTAATAAGATGGTGTTACGAGCCATACAACACGATCGATTTAAGCTTTATTGCATGAGAAGTTTAAAAAAATCGCAATTTCCCGTTTTGGCGACATCAATTGCCTACCAAGATCATGTGATTTGACGCTGATAGACTTTTTGATACGATGCTGCTTGGTGGTATAATTACCGACTTTTTTTTGGCCTGCAATTCAAGATTACGAATATTTTTTCAATAAGATGGTCCCACGAGACACCCCCAACACGACCGATTTTAGCTTTATTGCATGAAAAGTTTCCAAAAATCGTAATTTCCTATTTTGGCGACGTCAATTGGCCCCCAAGGTCATAAGATTTGACGCTGATAGACTTTTTGATATAATGCTGATATGATGGTTTAATTACCGACTTTTTTTTTGGTCTGTATTTGAAAATTACGAATGTTTTTTCAATAAGATGGTCCCACGAGCCACCACCTAACACGACCGATTTTGGCTTTATTGCGTGAAAAGTTTCCAAAAAGCATAATTTCTCATTTTGGCAACATCAATTGGCCACCAAGATCATGAGAATTGATGCCGTTACACTTTTTTTGTGGGGCTATGTCAAAGACCGAGTTTACTTGTATAATCCCCAAATGTTGGGGCATTTGAAAACCAACATGTGTCAAGATATCACCGATATACCGCTCGAAATATGCGAAAAGGTCGTCGAAAGCTATCTCAAAACAATTCACTGCTGTAACCAATACAGAGACGGTCATTTAAATGTATATATTTCGTATATGATGGCAAGCTCCAAGCTATTATAATGCTAAACAATAAAAGTTTCATCGAAATCATAGTTTTAAGTGTGTTTAATTTAAATTTACATTTGAAACCGAATAGTGCATAACCCGATACTTTGCATCTTCGTTATTTATGGACTGAATTGGGTAACGGATATATGTCCTCGAAATAATTCGGACTATTGTTTGCTTCTCGTGCTGGATGAATGTGGCCTGATAGTATTTTGCCCCATTTTAAGCGAAAAAAAAATCTTAAGGCTTGGCTGCCTTATATATTTTTTGATATTTTCTAATATTTTGTTGATATTTTTTTCCTTCAAACTTTATGTAAAGGTCCGTTGGATCCAAGGCTGGGGAACTTGCTGACCATTGTTTTGAAGAAATGGAACTGGGAACGCTTTCTTGCAAAAAACTTTAAGTTTCATGAGCTATTGGGGGAACCCCCAAGTTTTGTTGAAAAACTCAACGGTTTGTACTGAATTGTTTACATGCCCAAAGAAAGAAAGAAAGAAAGAAAACATAGTTTAACATCTTTTCACGGCACACTTGTTTATTTAACTTTACGTCCTGTTCAATAGAAACAAGTGCGAAGTGTCCTGTGGCAGTTGTCGCGGCCCAAATCATCATCAAGATGCAGGCGATTTCTTCGGCAGAGAAATTTGCTGCTATAAATTGTCTGTTAATTTGAGCTCTAACCAAACACTATCGTTTTGTTTGTTTTCATATTGCTAATCTCTAAAATCTGGTTCATCAGAAAGGACTAAATTCAAATTCAAACTCGCCACCAACGAGCAAGTGTTTTAACATCTGTGCTCTTGCTAGAGGAACTGCCTTATGTGCAGGCATTAAATCTTGAACTTTTGGTGTTTTGTAGAACATCAATCTTAATTTAGTTTTTAGTATGAGCCTCATGCTACGAGCTGACACATTGCAATTTCACGAAAATTGAACTGCGCTTTATCTTTTGCACCATATCTGGCAATGTTGCTGTATTTAGATGTAAACTTTCACTGTGATTTTTCGAATACATCAAATTCTAAAAATTTGTTCATCAGAAAGAACTAAATTCAAATTCAAACCCGCTACCAACGAGCAAATGTTTTAACATCTGTACTCTTGCTAGCCGAACTGCCTTATGTCATCAATCTTAGTTAAGTTTTTAGCAAGTTTTAGCAAGTTTTCACGAAAATTAAACTGCGCTTTATCTTTTGAACCGTATCTGGCAATGTTTCTGTTTTTAGATGTAAACCTTCATGGTAATTTTGTGTACTATAAGTCATTTCAAAGTGTTACAGTCCAATACACTTTCAGCGGTCCGTTTTGAAAAACATTTTGTTCACATGCAAATATCGTAGCTCATCAACAATGGCCAGTTATGATCTTACAACCAAATGTAAAGTAGTAACACTGTTTGAATTGAATTCCATTTCGATGTTTTTTTTCTTCTTCAAAACGATATGATAGCGTAGGCTTGTAAACAATATAACATACTGACGCTTGTCAAAAAATGAGCGGGCTGTCATTAGCCGTTTGGTTGCTGCGTGAAATTGGTAACACTTCGAACTCCTATCCGTGTATATAACAAACAATTCATAGGAAATTAGTCACAAACAACACAATCATCTCAATGAAATCGTAGACTTCGCGAAATCGATTATCAAACAGATATTGTGGCAAAATTCCCATAATAAAATTGCTTTCAAAAGTAATATGAATATTTAGATAACGAGCAATGGAAATGGCTCGTTATAACGTCAAGTTTATACGTTATGATTTACTTTTATCTCTATTTATGTGTCAAATCCCGCAGTGTTTTGTTTTTTTTCATATAATATAATTTCATATTAACTCCGCTTTAGCAAAGTAATAACCAAACTACACATTTTATTGCATTTCAACTACTTGTTAGTCATATTCAAAGTCATATTAATATTTACATTTAGAGGGAATAACTGTTGTTATAATTAACGTTATGATTTAGCACTATCTATAATTGATCTCTTACGATGACTTCTTTATTTGATTGGGATTTTGCCACCTTTATTGTTTCTACGTTATTATCGTAAATATAGACAATTTCTATTATTGAGTGTTAAATCCAATTCCGCAGGGTTTGCAAATTATGGGGATGGTGCTGCAAAAATAACGATACAAACAAAGTAAAGATATGCCCGCATACGAGTATGTGGTGATACGGAGTTGATAACGCTCTAAATGATGTTTTATATTAACGGAAATGGAGTTGAGTTTCTTTTTCGGGATATGTGGGGTTCAAAACAGACCAAAACTAGTACCGCACGAATGGAAAATAGTAGACAGCCGTGCATGCAAATGATAAAATTTCATTAATTTCAAATAGAAGAAAACATCTATTGAAAATATCGTTATATTTTAATTTTGCAAAATCGTTAGACAAAATTGTTCTGTCAACAGAAGACCAATAACACTCAAGATATTTATTCATTCATTCAAATTTCAAAATAAACCCATTCTACTTATGCCAACGATAATCAAATTATGTTTCAAACGAATTTTCCGGAAAATACTGCAGTTCTGGCTGTGCAGTTCCTTTTATGTATTCCATCGACTGAAAGTGGAAGCTTCGAAGTAGTAATGTAAGTTTTTGGCAGAGAAAAAGTTAGGCGGAGTCATATCAAATGAATATGGTTGTTATTCGATAGCATTTGTTGAGCTTTTTGCAAAGAAATTCGTTCGAAATTTGTGAGATGCTGCATTAACGTAGTGCAAATTTCGTTAGTTTCTTTTCCACGAATTTGGACTTTTACACGCATTTGCTATCTCAAACGCTGAATAACGCCCAGATAATATTCTTTGTTTATTGTCCGATATTGCGTTAAGAATTTCGACTGCACAACAAAGTGGAAATCGCATTTAATTCACTTTTGGTCGACTTTGATGTTGTTTCTTCGGCTTCAACTCAGTTGGAAGGAGCTATTCCGAGACTTATTGACTGGCGTATAGGCCAAATGCAGAAACTTATGTCTTACTACCAGTGAATTTTACCAATGAATTTTATTAATGTGAGATCGCACTTGAATCGTTCTAAAATGGCTTCAGCTAAATTCGTAATTTTGAATTTTTCAAGAAAATTCAGGACTTTTGGAACTAATCAAGTGTCAACGCGTTTTATAACCAAAGAATCATGTGAAACGATACAAACTGATTCTTTCAAGTTTAAGTGAAGAATTTCCGTCAACGTTTTCTTCATTTTATCAAACAGATTGATGATTGCTTTACATTCCATTGCACCACTCCCATGAACGGGGTTGTGATATTGTCGATTCACTGTAAGGCTTTTATGCCATTTTCAGCACAGAAATTTCATCTCATTTCATTTGAGACAAGTTTTTTGTTCGGTATTAAAAAATAATAAAATAGTAAAGTAGTAAAATAGTAAGATAGTAAAGAAGGTAAAGTAAAATAGTAAAATGTTAAAGTAGTAAAATAACAAATAAAAAAGTAACAAAATAGTAAAGTAGTAAAATAGTGAAATAGTAAAGTAGTAAAATAGTAAAAAATAAAATAAAAAAATAACAAAATAGTAAAATAGTAAATAAGTAAAATAGTGAAATAGTAAAGTAGCAAAATAGTGAAACAGTAAAACAGTAACGTGGTAAAATAGTAAAGTAGTAAAATAACAAATAAAAAAGTAACAAAATAAAAAATTAACAAAATAGTAAAGTAGTAAAATAGTGAAATAGTAAAGTAGTAAAAAAAAATAAAAAAATAGCAAAATAGTAAAATAGTAAATAAGTAAAATAGTGAAATAGTAAAGTAGCAAAATAGTGAAACAATAAAACAGTAACATGGTAAAATAGTAAAGTAGTAAAATAACAAATAAAAAAGTAACAAAAAAAAACAATTAACAAAATAGTAAAGTAGTAAAATAGTAAAGTAGTTGGCTTGAAATATTAAATCATTAAGATATTGAAACAGCACAGTATTATAATGGTTAAATAAAATAGTGAAATGGTGATGTGACAAAATTGTAAGGCAGAAAAGTAAGAAATTTCTAAAGAATTTAAAGCCAAAATGGAGAAATGATGAAACATTAAACATTATGATAAAATAGCGACATAGTGAGACATTTTATTACCTCCCCCCGCAGAAAACCGACTCAGCCAACATTGTCATAGATTCGTATCTTTCAGTAATTTCATTCGAATTTTGATTACGGCAAATGGTTAGCAAACTTAGGTCTGAGGATGGAAATGGATTGAATTCCTCATATCACTACTGGTATGTTTCGTATGTATTAAACGTCCGATTTATCACAATTCAATTTTCGTTCTGTAATTTGGTAGGTCGGAGTAGCCTTAATTTTTGTCCGCTGTTTTGCCTTAAAATGTCTAGCAAAAGTTTAAAAAAATAGGCTGATTAGCCATGTCTTGTTTAATTGTTAATTTAATTGTTTAATTTAATTCCGGACAGCGCACTTTCGCACCACTAAAAATATCATTGGGGGAAGGTACATATCTGTAAGTCCGTTCAATAGACTGAAATTTCTGTATTACTTTCATATACATTTTTTGGAGGACATCGAATACGTCTGATTAACATTAACTAATAGGTGATCTGTTATAGCCAATGCTAACAGCGGTTATAGAATTTCCTAAAGTTTCTTTCCAGTTAATGGGAAATAAAAATAAACTACAATTGTGTAGTTTGTTCTTCGCTTTTCGAGTATGTCTAGAATGAACACGAAGCGATGGAGGACTTTAATTTGATATGAGCAAAGTTTGCTGTATCCATCGTAAATATTTTCGGTAGATAAAAAAATAGAAACTTTACAAAATATTCATTTTAAGAATTTGGATTCGAACTAGGCAAAACCCCCCAAAAAATGTTATAGAAAATAAACGAAAATTTGACATACTGCAACAGATTAACATAGGCCACAAAAACTGTAGCTCCTTATGCCAAATACCTTAAAGTTATCCTGTTCATCGAAGGGGAAACTTTGATCAAATATGGTTACTCATAGATGTTTGCATTATGATTGGAGGTCATCAATTCAGCCTGGGCATAAATTCAACACATTCTTAGGTATCGACAAGTTCTTTTTCACATTGTCTACTTTAATCGATCGCAATCAAAGGAACTTTTATCAGAGTTTATAGAATACTCTCTGTCTGCTATTTTGATTCCGATAACTGTTATCTGGCTGATTGTCAGAGTCCTTATGAAATGATTTCGCCCAAAACAGTGTATGTTGTTCATTAAACATAAGAAATGGTGTCTACATTTGTTCATCAGGTCTTAAGAATGTGTTCATTACAGTCAACAAATTATTTTCAAATATATTCGCTTTAAACATAGGAATTTCTATAAAAAATTGATGCAAAATTATTTGATGACCCCAACAAATCATTCGTTATAAGCGAAGTCCATTCCAACTGGTTGCACTGTGTATTATAACACAAAATGCAATCGAAGTTTCGTTTCTTTACATAGACTTCATTTAAGATTTATCGTTATATTAACACTTACAGCTGACACCCATTTTAAACACTGAGGCGACAGCAGCAGACAGCAGACAAATAACACTAAATATGACAAATATTAGATTTTGAAATGAAATTTATGATCCCATTGCAGGATGGAGCGGTCGTCTTCGAGCTTTCTGTGGCTGGTACAAATGTGCGCTTTGTTTTTTTCCTTTTCTCTCTCTCTATTTGAATTATTTGTTATCTTTACTTAAATTTGTCTTTTAAGTAGCTTATGGGCAATGGAGTATTCTATTTGTTGTTTTTTTTTTGGATTTTTCGTTTTGTTTATTTGTGTCATTTATGTTTTTGCCAATCTGTTGTTAGTTATGTGAAGGACTTTTAGCTTTGTCTGGCTGCTCTGGTGTGACTTTTTGATTCGTTACTCTTGCAGTGTCCCTTGGCTGCTTTAATACGTGTGAATAAGTGCCGGATGTTTGTGTGGTCCTCAGTAGTAGGTTCTTTTGTCTAAGTCAAATGCTTTTATACTTCATTTGTATTTGTATGGCTTGTTTGTTGCTTAATGTCAACACTTTAGAGTGTAAATATGCTATTCTAGTTAGCTCCTGTACAATTGTTTGGGGTTGTTGATTTAAAGTTGACAATATCATAGTATTTGTAACACAGAACAGATGTTTAGGTTGTGTATGTGTGTGTGTAAGTTGTCATAAAGTAAATATGAAAATGATAATCTTTGTGGATGGTATGAAGTCATACAAGGGAGTGATATCAATTTAAGTATATCAAGCAAAGTTGTTGTTTATGAAATCATTTGTTTTTGCTAATAAAGAGAAGGAACTTGCAAATTTAATTAATAATTATAAAATTGATAATTTAAAAAAAAGTAAATTTTCTTTTAAATGCAACAAACTTAAAAATATATCACAAAATTTCTGATATAGCTGAGGTTCTAGATCTTCAGAATGATTTAGATAATCTTCTTGATTGGTGTTCCCTAAACAAACTTTCATTAAACCTATCAAAATGTGTCCATATTTTATTTTTAAGGTCACGTAATCCAATTCAACTGGTTTTCAAAATTGGTGAGTACAGGCCTGCTGAAAATAAAATGGATTTAGGTGTTGTTTTTGATGCGATACTGACTTTTACCTCCCATATAAATTATATTATCCCTAAAGCTTATTCTATACTAACGTATAGAGAAAGAAATTGTTCCGATTTCACCGATCCACATACCTTAAAAATAGTGTATACTTCCTATTTAAGATCAAAGTTGGAATATGCCTCTATTCTTTGGAGTGCTCTTTGCCGAGTCAACACAACACGCATAGAAAGAATTCAGCGGGTCCTTCTGAAATCTGCTCTCTACTCAATTAACTTTGGTGATTTTGGGCCTCCTTATATTTCCAAATGCTGGTTACAGAATGTCGTTGTATTTATCATACCTTGCTATTTCAATTCGATGTAATAGCTAGCATAATTGATTGTTCTGAATTATTGTCGCTTATACCGTTTCATGTTCCACCAATATCACTTAGATATCATTATATATTTAATATAATACGCCATTCCACAAATTATGCCCAGCATAGAGCCTTGGATAGCTGATTTACTGAATTCAATATCCTAAATGGGATTGCCAGAAATGAATACCCAATTTAACGCCTGGAGTTTTGTATGTCTAGAAATAACTTTAGACTGCTCCTTTTTAGATTTGTATATATCGACCTATAGACCTGAATAAACGAAATGAAATTATATGAAATATAGGGTGATTTTTTTAATAGTAGTTTTTTTTTTTAAATCGAATAAAACACTCAAATTTGCATCATATATTAAAATTTTTTAGTTGAATTGATAAATTGGTTTCTGCCAATTAATTTTTAAAAATAATTTCATGTAAAGCAGGAGCTGCGAACAGCTCCGTCTCAACATGTCCATTCGGAAGGTTAAATTTTTCGTCATTTTTTCGAGCAATTCGGCCTGTATTCCACGAATAACACGTATTCTGTTATCCTGTAAGGTTTCAATCGTGTTCGGCTTGTCCACATAGACTAACGACTTGACATAACCCCACAAGAAATAATCAAGAGGCGTTAAATCGCAACATTTTGGGGGCCAACTCACAGGGCCAAATCGAGAGATAAGCCGCTCCCTAAATTCATCCCTCAACATATCCATTGCTTAACGAGCAGTGTAGCATGTTGTACCGTCCTGATAAAACCACATGTCAACCAATTTCAACACAGTTGATTGGGGCAAATATAGGTACAAATTCCTTGTGGTTGAGTAACACATGCCCAATCGCTGAGAACGGCGACGTATTGACATTTCACGATCGTCATTAACACTGGTCGCTACGGCTGCAATATTTTCTTCAGTACGCACTCTACGCATGCGAGTCGATGGTTTTATGCCCAACAAAATAAATTTGCTGCGAAATTTGGAGATAACAGCACGAATTGTTATATCAGTAGGTCGACTATGGCGAAAGGTCATATCAAACGATGCACATTTGTTACAGAGTACGAATTTTGATAATAAATTTCAACGAATTGCAATCGTTGCTCGTTTGTTAGTCTTTCCATGATGATGAATGGCAGAGTATACTGTACACTTTCCACTTTAACAGATGACGTTTGGATGCCATTACCCACCAGTACTGCCAAGCTGAAAAACTTAAATCTTAAAAAATCATTTTATATAAGGGTCACATTATTATATTTCCAAAATTAATGGGAAACTTTGATTCAGAAACCTTTTTTGTTATGATTAATGCCATTTCGGTTCTAGTAACTTTTCGCTTTATAAAAATCGGAATTAACTAACGTTTAACAACCGGTTTCTTACTTAAAACGAATCAATATATGAAATGGAGGGTTCTTTCGATTTCATTCTCTCTCTCTCTATCAGAATGAAACATATACATATATTTATTTAATTTTTTCAAATTATTTACATTCTGAACTTCCAATAAAAAATTGTTATTTTTTGTTGTATTAGATAATATTAAATAAAATTCGAACAAATTGTTTTATATATTGAATTGGAATAAAAAAATATCTCTAATTTTCTTCTTTAATTTTTCTTTCTAATTTTTCTAATACCAGGCTCTCAGAAATTTGCACAGTTATGTAAAAATTTTTAATTTTTTTTATTGGGTTGGAAAATATGAAATAAAATACAAACAAAATGTTTCATATATTGAACCGGAATAAAAAAATATATTTTGTTTCGAGTGTACGAAGAATCTAAGTTGTTTGTAGTTTCGTTTGAGAAAGAAAATTTAATACAGTTTAGATTCGATTGTCGGAATTCGACTCAAAATTGTTTGTATATTATATTTAAATAGAATGAAAGAATGAAACAGATATTTATTTAATTTCTTCAAATTATTTACATTCTGAACTTCTAATACCAGATTCTCAGACATTTGCACAGTTAGGTAAGAATTTGTGATTTTTTTATTGGATTGGAAAATATGAAATAAAATACAAACAAAATATTTCATATTCTGAATCGTTTTAAACAATATATTTAATTTTGTTTCGAGTGTATGAATCTAAGTTATTTGTAGTTTCGTTTGAGAAAGAAAATTGAATACAATTTAGATTCGATTGTCGGAATTAGACTCAAAATTATTTGTATATCAGATTTAAATAGAATAAAAGAATGAAACAGTTACTTATTTAATTTCTTTAAATTATTTACATTCTGAACTTCTAATACCAGGCTCTCAGAAATGCGCAGTGTTATGTAAAAATTTTTATTTTTTTTTTTTGTATTAAAAAGTATTATCTAAAATTCGGACAAATTGTTTCATATACTGAGTTGAAATAAAAAAAATATCTCTCATTTTGTTTCAAGTGCATAAACGAATATTTAAATTATTTTTAGTTTCGGTTGAGAATGATAATTTAATACAATTTAGATTCGATTGTCGGAATTAGACTCAAAATTGTTTGTATAATTGATCTGAATATCTGAAGTAAAAGCATATCAAAACTGCTTTACGATTTATAAAGGGTGTCCCAACAATAACGTAAGATTTGAATTTTAAATAAAACACAGATATTTAAAAAAATCGTTATATCGTAAAGCAGAGAGAATGACGTTATGTATGGAACAACACACGTGATCTTTTAATGACATTTTGAATGACCGTTTTGCATAAATGCTGCGGTATTTCATTAGTGCAGCGTCCAAATTCCTCTTTTAAGACTTGAGTCGTTGTCGGCTGATTCGCGTAAACCATCGACTTCAAAAAACCCCACAGAAAAAAAGTCTAATGGTGTTAAATCGCACGATCTAGGCGGCCAATTCTGGTCTCCAAAACGCGAAATGACACGATCGGGAAATAACTGATGCAGCAATTGAATTGTTTCTCTGGCTGTATGACATGTGGCACCGGCTTGTTGAAACCACATGCCCTCCAGATTCATTTCTTCAATTCTAGCTAGGAAAAAACTGGTTATCATTTCACTATACCGAACACCATTGACTGTTTGCACTTGACATGCCTCATTTTCATAAAAAAAAGGTCCAATGATTCCTCCAGCCCAAAATTCACACCACACAGTGACACGTTGAGGATGCATTTGCTTCTCGTGAATCACTCGAGGATTTTCCCCACCCCAAATGCGACAATTCTGCCTATTGACGAAGCCATCAAGATGGAAATGGGCTTCGTTACTGACGATGATTTTATCGACAAAATCAGCATTTTCATGTTGTCTCTCCAATACCCAATTAACGAACTCCCTTCGCTGTCCATGGTCAGCTGGCTTCAGTTCCTGAGTCAATTGAAATTTGTATGCATGAAGATGCAAATCTTTCGTCAAAATTCGCTGCATAGTGAATTTGGAGACACCAATTTGCTGAGCTCGGTGTCAAATTGAGGTGGATGGAGTTTCAGCGACATCATCACGAAGTCGCGTTGTTGTCTTTACATCACTAACAGACCCAGTTTTGGCAAATTTATCCATTAACCTCTTTACAGTTGACTCTTTTGGAGCATTATTGTGACCCCAAATTGATCGCATTTTACGAACTGTAGCCGCAAAACTTTCACCATTTTGGTAAAACAATTTCACAATGAGGATGCGTTGTTCATTCGTGTGGCGCTCCATTTTTACTAACCTCGTACCTTCTACCAGCAAATAATAAGAATTGTTCAAATGTCAAACAATGACACTTCGAATGGCGCCAAATTTAAATCTTGCGTTCTTGTTGGGACACCCTTTATAAATTAGCAATGTATTTTCTTATTGCTATCCTTATTAATGCAGTTTTTTAATATTTGCTTAATAAATATTTCCCCAATTGTTAACAGCTTTACCATCCACCACAAATTACCAATTCTTGTCATATAGTAAATTACAAATTTCCTGAAAAATAAACAGCAAATTGTTCATGAATTTCTTTGCGACGTTACAATTTAAATAAATATCCTCCGGATGACTATAGAAGATGCGGTGTAGACGAAGGCATCCCAGCCTCATTTCCAGCCATGTGGTTTATGTCCCCATAAACATCCAGCCTTGCTGATGCGTCCCGCAATAATGTTGGCTCCCTACCACATTATAGCCGCACTTGTTTATGGTAAACATGCATGTGCATGTAATATAATAATATTTATGTTTGTCACATATTTGTCCCACTGCCGGAACCTTTCCCGCCCCCTCCATTCGCAATTTTTGCCTTATCTAGATTTCTACATGGTTTCTATAATTCACAGAAATTATCTTCACTCTTGAAGCAGCACAAACAAATTGCGTTTTCGCAAAATTTTGGCACAATTTTTCGTTAACGGAACTCAGCATGACGGCAAGTGGCGGAAAGGGAAACCCATCTAGAAATGGTTATTGAACATCTATGTACAGTCAAGGACTAAAGTTTAAATACAGCCTCGAAATTGACAATCTAGAGAAAAGTAAAGTATTTACAAATATTGTGAGGATGCAAAGTTATTTCATTTCTTTTATGTTTAGAAAAGAAAAAACAAGAATTATTTAATTTATCGCAATCTTAAATGTAAATCTTACATAACCAAAAAAAAAAAAAAAAAAATAAAAAAAATAAAAAAAATGCTGTAGACAAAAGTTTACTTGCCACCTATTTGCTCTTGTTTTCTAATTCTGAATGAACGAAGTACCGTTCATTCAAATTTAGAGTTTAGGAGTCTAAAATTGTTATTAATTCCGTTTTTGAATTCACCAGGGAAGGTTATAGATCTACATATAATTATGGGCAAAGGAAAAGACACAGAAGCCAGTGTTAAAATCTTAAAAATAACACATTTTAAAAAGTGCAAATCGTATCGCGAAATAAGGAAATTATTAAATGCGTCATTCTCCAGCGTCCTAAATGTAATACAAACAAAATGGTTCGGTGGAAAATATGCCAAGAAGCGGACGACCAAAAAAACTTTTTCGTCGAGATGTTAACCACATTCTGCAGGAAGCTTTTTTTCCATTTATTTTCTTTATTGCGTCTTTTTCTCGAAATTTAAAATAAGTATTCAAATCTTAATCATATTTAAAACTAAAGTATCCTGCCATTACGGATCTTATTTTTGGTGAGACGAACTTTATATCACCGGACCAAGGACCAAGCGTTGAAGGTTTTGAGCGAGTGCGTTTGAGTGGGAGGACAACTTCGATATACAGGGTAGCGCAATAGAACGTGCATATTTAAAAAGTATATTAAAAAATAAATGCAAAAGGTATGGTTAAAATAAATCTAAGGCATTGTAGAGTAATAAATGGAGTTTATTTTGTAAAAATAACATCATCTAAATGGTGAAGCTCTCTACGACGGCACTCCTCTAACCGCAAACGAAATTTATTGAAAACTTTCTTTAGTAATACTGGTGTAATGGCTGCCATTTCACCACGGATATTCTCCTTGAGCTGAACGATGTTTCTTGGATTATTACTGTAGACTTTGTGTTTGAGGTATCCCCACAAAAAAAAAAAAAAGTCAAGAGGCGTCAAGTCTGGACTACGTGGGGGCCATTTGATATCACCTCTTTTCGAAATCAGTCTGCCAGGGAACATCTGCTTCACAACCGCCATGGAGTCATTTGATGTGTGATAAGTAGCTCCATCTTGTTGGAACTAAGTTCTGGAATTAACTATTCTTGAACTTTCAATTTCTGGAGCCAAAAATCCGTCCAACATTTCAACATAACGTTCCGTATTAACCGTGACGTTTTGGCCCCGCGCATTT
Source organism: Philornis downsi (assembly GCA_019455685.1). Lineage (NCBI taxonomy): Eukaryota > Metazoa > Arthropoda > Insecta > Diptera > Muscidae > Philornis > Philornis downsi. The sequence continues at coordinate 1,135,898 of JAHXMU010000708.1, read as the reverse complement.
TCGAAGAAATAAGGACCAATTGTTCCTCTGCCAGAGATTGCTGCCCATACTGTCACTTTAGGACTATGCAATGGTTCCTGGTGTTTGATTTTGGGATTTTCACTGTTCCAGTAGCGACAATTTTGACGGTTTACGAACCCATTCATAAGGAAATGAGCCTCGTCAGAAAGGATATTGCCAAAATTGGAAAATCGATTAAGCATTTCATTAGCAAATGCGAGCCTTGCTATGAAGTCAGACTCTTTCAGTTCTTGTGTTAATTGCAGCTTATATGGATGCAGTTTAAGATCCAATGTTAAAATTCGTTGCAAACTTCGTCGCGATAATTGTAAGACAGACGATCTCTTGCGAGTCGACATTTGTGGATTTCCTCGTACTGACTCCATAACTCTCTCAACATTGTCTTCGGTCCTAGATGTTCTTGGGCGAACCGTTGAACTGGTCTCTTCGAAACGCTTTACCCATATTTTAACTAAATTAGCACTCGGAGCTTCACTAATTCGCCGTAGTCCACATTCAGCACAATATAGTCGCCTAGTAGCAATATTTGAACGAGAGTTCTCGTAAAATGCGCGCACGCAAAATGCGCGACGTTTCCCGTCGAAGTGATTCATAGCGACTAAAACTCCATGAGCCCGCCAATCCAACGATGTAGGTGAAAGTTTTGCGGCTTCAGTTCGCAAATTGCGATCAATTTGGGGTCAAAATGATGCTCCAAAAGAGTCAACTGTAAAGAGATTAATGGATAAATTTGCTAAAACTGGGTCTGTTAGTGATGTAAAGACAACAACGCGCCTTCGACCAGGTCGATCGACCGAAGATGTCGCAGCTGTACGTGATGATGTCGCTTAAACTCCATCCATCTCAATTCGACACCGAGCTCAACAAATTGGTGTCTCCAAATCCACTATGCAGCGAATTTTGACGAAAGATTTGCATCTTCATGCATACAAAGTTCAATTGACTCAGGAACTGAAGACAGCTGACCATGAACAGCGAAGGGAGTTCGTTAATTGGATATTGGAGAGACAACATGGAAATGCTGATTTTGCCGACAAAATCATCTTCAATGACGAGGCCCATTTCCATCTTGATTGCTTCGTCAATAGGCAGAATTGTCGCATTTGGGGTGAGGAAAATCCTCGATTGATTCACAAGAAGCAAAGGCATCCTCAATGTGCCACTGTGTGGTGCGGATTTTGGGCTGGAGGAATCATTGGACCTTTTTTTTTATGAAAATGAGGCATGTCAAGCGCAAACAGTCAATGGTGTTCGGTATCATGAAATGATAACCAGTTTTTTCGTGCCTATAATTGAAAAAATGAATGTGGCGGGCATGTGGTTTCAACAAGACGAAGCCACATGTCATACAGCCAGTGAAACAATTCAATTGCTGCATCAGTCATTTAAATGTTGCGTTCTTATTGGGACACCATAATTATCTTATTAAACTGTAATAAATAATTTATTTAAAAAAAAGCGAAAAAATTAATTCCAATTTTGAAGTACAGCTGGGGCAATGTAATGGTTTGGGGAGCAATAGGAGCAGCTGGTGTTTGGAGTTTCGAGCTTTTATTGATGTTGTAATGGATCGACATATCTACAAAAGCATATTGGAACAACATCTACAACCTTTTGTCAATAGCTTGGGTCTTGGACCTCATTGGATCTTCCAACAGGATGACGATTCCAAGCATACTGCACTTTTGGTGAAAGAATAGATGCTGTGCTATAATCCCCGACAACTTTATAGCCCTACTCAATCTCCAGATCTAAACTCTATCGAACATGTTTGAGGTATGATGAAGCGAAAAATGAAAAGGCTTTCAATAACGAGTAGGGATTCGCTAAAAGAAGCTATCAAGCAGGCATGAATAAAAATAGCGGTGTCTGAAATAGAAATTGTGGTGCCATCCATGCCACGTCGTCTGCAAGCAGTTACTGACAGTCAGGGCGGTTCCACAAAATATTGAAGAATTTTTTTATGTTTAATTAATGTTATGGAACTAAAGATATTTTGTAGAAATGTATTTAAACTTCTAACTAATGATTTTTTTTTTGAGAGATTTACTGATTTACTTTCGATGAAGTCAATGTTTCTTATTTGTATTCTTAATCATTCCAAATGTGTAATAAACGTTACGTTCTTAACATTTTTGTGAAATGTCTTCTTTTCGTAAAACTCAGAAATTGAATGGTGTATTTAAACTTCAGTCCGTGACTGTATACGTATATATTATTATATATTATATACGTGCATATATGTAGAGTAGTTCAAATATATTCATATAATATCTACGTAAGGCATACACTTTATATAGGAAACTTGAAAAAGTTCAGAGGAAGACAATGAAACATAAGGAAATTGACAATAATATTTTGCCAGATTTTCCTAAAGCACTGCTTTAATACTTTTCACAGTTTGCTTGCTTTGAATCTAGTAATGATTTGTTCATATTTACCATGAAGTTGAGGTAATTTAAAAGTACTTAAAATGAGGCAATATTTAAGAAAAGTTTTCTGGAAATTGTTAGCAATTATTAACTAATTAAAGGGAGATTTTACAGTGAACATAGTGGAGGGTTATACAGTTTTCGATTTCAAGTAAATTAAATAAAACACACATTATACTATGATTTCAATGAAATTTTGATTTCATTATAATGTTTGGACCTCAACAATATATACGAAATACGATGTAATTTAAATGACTGCCTCTGCAAAGGTTACAGCACCCGATCCTTTTGAGGTTGGTTACAAAAAAATATGGCCCACGGACACCTCCAGACAATAATGCGCACCAAACAGTCACTTTTTCCAGTTGAAATGGCTTTAATGCAATCACTTTTGGGGTTCTTAGAGTACCATATGAATCAATTTTGCTTATTGACGTAACCACCGAATGACAAATGAGCTTCATCATCACATTTGAATCACCACCTTTGTAGTAGGTTTTATCTATTTTTACGCATTCTTCCGTTGTTAAACGATCTATATTCGTAAGTGGCAAGCCTTTTACTAAATGAATAACACTTCAGATGACAAATATTTAACAGCTGACAACCAGACCCGCGGTTTTGAAACCAATAAATGGATAACTCTATATTAAATCAATGCATGTGACATATAAATCAATATAAAAATTAAAGGCACACTAAGACGTATGATTAATTTTAATTGGGAAATGTGGGAAAGGGATAATTTGAATAATTTTAAATTTGCTTACAACTAAAGCTTTCTTCGACTTTTTCTAAAAACGTAATGAATAGAAAACTATTTAGACAACGGTGTAAAGACAACATATCGTGGAATTTGTAGTAGCAACACGAAACCATATTTTACAGTAAGATGACAAACTGTAGTTGAACTCCAGTTTATAAAGCAACAATAATTTCTTAAATGAGATTTTTATTAGAAAAACTGTGATTTGACCATATTTGGAATTATTCAAAATAATTGCAATCCATATTAGTTTAACTATCCATATTAGTTTTTTAATAGATAGAAACCTCAACGACTTGGTGCCTGAGCAATGTTGCCCGCGTATCATTTCACGAAGAGCGGCTGGAGTGTGCAATGAAGTCCACTGTTGTTTGCATTTATTCTGATTCTGAATATATTAATAGAAAATCTAAGATGTTATTCTAAATCAAGTTTGTTGAAATGGCTTACGAGATATTTACTTCACACCCCACACACACAAACTCTAATGTTTTTTTATGAAAGTAGTCATGTTTGAACGATGTAGGAAACGTCATCCAATATACACTATGTAGATTTTTGTATATAGATGATATTTATAAAGCATTGGAATATAATTCTATTATCCAAGAAACATTCTCAGATGCTTGGGAAGCAATTCGATAAAGTTTCACTGTACTTGAATAGACGTTGCAGAGAATTACACGTAACACACAGACACTCTCCGGTTGTTACGTGTGTATTGTTATTCGCATAGGATTCATGTTGAGTTAACAAAATAAAGGGTAAATTTTTATGTATTAAAAACATTGATCTTTTCTAATATTTTTGGCATTTATTCGTAACTAAATAGAAAAAGCGGTACCATTTGATTGATGGAGGAGACAACAATTCCAATTTATGCATGAGTAGTCTTGTAAGGCTTAGCGATAATTGTGAGCCCAATATTTAAAAATTTTGAAATATTTGAAAATATTAATAAACAAAATTTAGTTTTTATTGCTAGCACGCACGTTTTTGACACTCTTCCTTGCCGGACGACTAATTGGTGTTTCGTTAGAGACGTATGGGTCGTTTGCAAGAGTTTCATGTGGGAAAATTGACGTCAATCGGGAAAAACTGATCTACATGGAAGGTATATGGAAGGCATATATATATGTATATAGTTTACATTAAATCATTTTAACGATTTTTTAAAAACAATTGAATTTAAATAAACTCCCTGCTCGGTGTTGGACATGAGATTATTATTATTATTTTCTGAAGGATTGCAGCGTGAAATATCTCAATCGCCAATCTTCGTGTTAAACTTCGTGTTTGCCTTAAGGGCGAACTAAATGTGGAGTATCTTGAAATTGACTTATTTCTCAATTTTGTTGAAGCCGCACATTGTTGGAAGGAATTCTCTTAAGGCGTAGTTCTGGAAATAAAAACTCTGTCAACATTTTGATAACAATTTTGGTAGCAATTGCCACCAGCCACCCTGTATGATTCGTTGGAAAACTTATGTCTGTGTTGCCCAATAATATGAATTTCCAGAATCCCTTTTCGTCCCTAGTCTATGCTGGTAAACCTACCACTTTTACAACGTAAGATGAAAATAGACGCTAATTTTAGTAAGTTATTCTCTTCTTCTTGCGTATTTTTCGACCTCAAGTTCGAATTTCCAAAATAGCCCCCTAAAAGTATGCAATTAGAAAAGGTATGTTAAGGTAAGATGGGTTTCTGGGTTTATAAGGAAAAACGACTTAACTACAAATTTATTGTTTTGAAATATTAAGTGTAATTTCAAAATTTATTGTTATGGAAATAACAAAAATATAAAAGAAATTGAAATCGCGTATATAAAACAACATATTGTAGACTATATAAAACTGAAGAGGTATTGGAAAAAATTACGAAATTGCTCACTGAAAAATTAGGTGTAACTTGTAGCTACACCGAATTAGTAATGGGGATTGAATAAAAATATGCGTCCAAAAAAAGGACAAAAAAAAATTATTAATATGTTCGATTTTATCTTAACTCCACTTAAGTCGTTTTTCCATGTGACCACAGGTTTTATTATCCAACTACTGTGGTATTGTAGATTTTTTAGTTTGATCTGGTTGGAGTCAGTAAAGCAGACAGTCTGGTATTGAAGTATTACAATAATCTTTATTCGGATTGGTCACTATATAGCGAAGAATTAAAATTGCTGTTCTCTAAATTCATGCATTATTCATAGAAGCTTTGCTGCCCCCTACTTTTATGCGCATTTTCTTTTCAGTCAACTTGTTTAAATAATCCCAGGGATTTGAAAGCTTATTCACCTCACTTCATCACAACAATTGAAATGTGATTCGTTTCTGCCATCTTTAGATTACTTTTGCTTATAATTTCTTCAGCATCCACTCTAGCATTTAGTTTGTTTGCCTTAGTAAGTTGTTTTCTAGTATTTCCTCCTGGCCTTCTTTCCGTCTCAGCCCCTCTCTTTCTCTGCCGTATTGTGTTTATAAAGTCTTCTTTAAATAAAACTTTTCCAGTGTTTTCGGTGCTCACAACTTTATTTAGTTTTCATTTCGTCTTGTTTACCTTTATTTTACGTTCCCAAGAAGCTTTGCAAGAATAAGAAGACGCACCAACTACGATGGTGAAACGCAGCCAAACAAAAAAAAAAAAAAAGTTCACCGACTCACTTGGCATCGTAATCTTGTGCAAATACCAAATAGTTGTGGTTGCCAAAAACAAAGAAAAAAAAAAAAAATGCACAACATAAAACAACCCTACCAAACCAAGTGAAAAGAACAAGTTGTGTAAAAAGTTTCTGTTTTGCATATAATTACAACATTTTGTTAGGAAATTAACTCGAAGGGAAATTGTTTTCTATTCCGAACTCGTCAAACAAATAAAATTGGCCAATAAAAGTGGTATTAAAACAACATGGAAAAGTGAAATTGCAAAGAACGTTTTAATTGAGTGAATTGAAATTGGTTTGCAAAGTTTTTAAATGGAAATGAAATAAGTTCGTTCTTAGTATAGAACGGTTTAACACTGGGCAAATAGGTTAAGATTGTTTTTTTTTTTTTTTGTTTTTTATTGATTTAAATGAGTCTAAAACTTTTGTGGTGGTTGACATATTTAGGAGTTTGTGAAAATAAATATCAATATCATACGTCCTCTAACATTGTAAAAATGACCATTTTGTGATGATGTCTGATACGACATCATGTTTGAGAGATGAATTTGTCTTACGGTTTTTGATAGCATCGTAATATAATACTCCGAGAACGATTGCAGAGAAAATCTGTTTTGCATTTGGCATTACGTTCTCGGCATATTGCAGTTATCTCTTGAGCTTATAATTATATGCTTTCGTATGTTCTTTATTGATGTAGTGAGATAATCATTAAAGCTATATTAACCTTTTCTTGGTCAGGTGCAATTCACTTTCCTAATCTAGAAAAATTATGGAAATTCCTAGTTTCTTGTGGATTTTATTTCTTGTTCAAAGAGGTGGGCAAAGAGGTTAAATTTTGTTTATTGATTTAAATGAGTCTTAAACTTTTGTGGTGGTTGACATATTTAAGAGTTTGTGAAAATAAATATCAATCATACGTCCTCTAACATTGTAAAAATTTTAAAGTTATGCTCCGTTTAGTGATGATATCTGTTTTACACATCGAACCAAAATGAAATTGTGAAAATTCCAAGTTCTTTGTGTATCTAATTTTTTGTTCAAAGAGGTTCAGATTTCTGTTTATTGATTTAAATGAGTCTAAAATTTTTGGGTGGCGGACATATCTTAAAGTTTGTGAAAATGAATATCAATCATACGTCGTCCTCTAACATTGTAAAAATGTTAAAGTTATGCTCCGTTTAGTGATGATGTCTGATATGACATCATGTTTCAAATGATCGTCATAACCCGGAGATGAATTTTTCTTAAGATTTTTGATGACATCGTTAATGTCATACTCTGATGGCAATTGCAGAGAAAATATGGCTTGCATTTGACATAACGTAATAATTACATGGTTCTTTATTGATGTAGTGAAAAAATCATTACAAATATTAATGTTTTTTTCATCAGTTGCTATTCTCTCTCCTAACCCAGAACCTATATTAATTGCATGTTTTACACCCCGATCCAAAATTAAATTGTAAAAATTCCAAGTTCTTTGTGTCTCTCATTTTTTGTTCAAAGAAGTTAAGATTTAAGTTTATTGATTTAAATGAGTCTAAAACTTTTGGGTGGCTGACATATCTTAAAGTTTGTGACAATAAATATCAATCATACGTCCTCTAACATTGTAAAAATGTTCAAGTTATGCTCCATTTTGCGATGATGTTTGATATGACATCATATTTGAAATAACCATAAACTGGAGATGAATTTTTGTTAAGGCTTTTGATAGCATCGTAATATCATACTCCGAGAACGATTGCAGAGAAAATCTGTTTTGCATTTGACATTACGTTCTCTGCATATTGCAGTTACCCCTTGAGCTTATAATTATATGCTATCGTATGCTCTTTATTGATGTAGTGAAATAATCATTAAAACTATTAACTTTTTTTTTCATCAGTGGCTATTCTCACTCCTGACCCAGAACCTAAGTATATTAATAGCATGTTTTACACCCCGAACCAGAATGATATTGTGAAAATTCCAAGTTCTTCGTGGATCTTATTTCTTGTTCAAAGAGGTTAAGATTTCTGTTTATTGATTTAAATGAGTCTAAAACTTTTGAGTGACTGACATTCCTTAAAGTTTGTAAAAATTAATATCAATCATACGTCCTCTAACATTGTAGAAATGTTCCCCTTTCTTATGTTGTATTATTATGTTCTTATGTAAAATTATTAACCTTTTTCATCAATTGTTATTCTCCTTCCTGATCTAGAACCTATATTATTAGCATGTTTTAAAATTGTTCTCTGCTATAAAATTCCTAATACGATATATCATCCATCGTTTACTTTTGAGTAGCTAGTATGCAGCATACTCTGCCATTTCACCATAGAATGATAAATGACCTACCACAATGTCCAATTTTTGGTGAATGGGCCTTACAAAAGCTCAATAAAAATCCGCTGTTTTATCGAAAATTTGTGCTCAGCGATGAGGCTCATTTCTTGCTGAACGGATACGTAAACAAACAAAAATGTCGCATCTGGAGTGATGAACAGCCACATGCCATACATGAATTACCGATGCATCCCGAAAAAACGACAGCCAGGTGTAGTTTATGGGCTGGTGGCATCATCGGTCCATTTTTCTCCATAGACGACCGTGGAATAAACATTACCGTCAACGGCGAACAATATCGAGCCATGATACGCGATTTTTTTTTTGCCCGAATTGGCTGAGTTGAACTTGGTTGACATGTGGCTTCATCAGGACGGTGCAACATGCCATACTACTCGTGAAACAATGGATATGTTGAGTGATGAATCGATTCCAATAAAAAATTTTATTATATGATGCAAATTTTAGTGTTTTATTCGATTTTTAAAAAATTACTATTAAAAAATCACCCTATACAATAAAATTTCTAATAGAATCTAGCACATACAATCAATTTTGCAATGAAAATAATTTCTGGCAGTTTTTAATGGAAGTTATAAACGAAAATAAATACTTAGCTGGAAATAAAATGGAATCAGATTTACATGTACGCCGATTTTTCGCAAGTGACCATAGATCGATAATAATCGATAGATAACTATTGACCAACAATTTAATTTTACCATCTATCGACCAAAAGACTGTAAACAATATTTGCATCACTGAAACCTTTCAGACATTCTTTTATAGACTCAATACAAATTAACGTTATCTATCGATTTTTTCTTTATTAAAAACTAATTATTAACAACTTCGCTGAACTCTTCAACATCTGGCAAAATTTCACTCTTTGCCTGTCTGCCGCATACCCAGACTTAATTTGCCAAATTGTATCCCGATTCACATTGGCATGAACACCAATTTTACCATGTCTCTCATCGTAGCCAAACGGCAGTAATAAGTTATTGTCAAATGGTGAAATGGTTCATTAACTTGACTCTTCATTGTTATACAGTGGACCGAAAGTTGCAGTATTTACTAACAAGAAGACATGGCTCCTTTGCTTTATTTTTTTTTATTCGCCAAACGACTACGGAAAATAAGTGGAGTCAATACTCCTTGCAAGGAGCAGAGCAACATAAACAACAACAATAATATAACGCCAGGAGTAACAGCCACTAAAAAGTTATCTAAACAACAAGAAATAAATCTTTTGCCAGGATACCAGGACCCGTGGTAAACAACAACTTTAGTGTTCCACCTTGGCGGGAGATGGCCAGTAAGAAATGAGAAAAAAATCGTAAAATATACTTGGTCGCGCAGTGAACTCTAGCTCGTAGAGCATTCATAAATAATGTATTTGCCCGTGAAAGGTAATGAAGTAAAAGAAAAAGGTAAATATTGAGTGCTGGCAGTTTATTAAATATTTAGCAAATTTTAAATTTTTGTTGCATCGCTGTTACGGTAGCTGAGTGGAAATGTAGAAAATGTTCATTGAAAAGTTACTATGAGGGTTGCTGTTATTATTCAATAATTAGGAATTACAATTGCATGAGGGTTCCAACGATTGTAGAGCAATTTTTAATGCACAATGTGATTGAAAAATGGTTTTCTTCTGAAGACTTCTATGACCGATTCTTTCCGTTTCTCAAAAATCATGATTCTAGAATTAGATATGGGTATCAAAAGAGATCTCGTAGTCAAACTGCTTGCTATGGTTAAACCTGTAATGTGAATGAATAATGATTTCCTCCTGAAGACTTCTATGACCGATTCTTTCCGTTTATCAGAAATTATGATTCTAGAATTAGGTGTATTGGCGCGAAAAGAGATCTCGTACTGAAACTGCTTGCTATGGTTAAATCTATAACGTAATTGAAAAATGATTTCCTCCTGAAGACTTCTATAACCTATTCTTCCCCTTTGTCACAAATCATGATTCTAGGATTAAGTATTGATGCCAGAAACTGCTTGTTATGGCGATACTTCTCTCTAAATTTCCAGTTTGACTTTATTAGTTCTATTGACAAGGACAACAAAATAGATAAAATGAGTCGCCACTAAAAAGTTGTAGTCTTCGACGTACTCCCATTATCAAAAACAAGTAAACCCTTTGTAAGTCGAAGCAAATAATTAGGTTTTGTCGTCCAGGTTTTATCTTTAGTTTCCTCTCAATACCTGAGAAGGTTGCAATCATATAAGGTGTAATAAATTGAAATCCAATACAGATAGAATAATTTAGTTGTTGAAAACAGTTAAGCACCTTCCATAAATTACATGAATTACTATAAATTTTCTAGAAATCATACTGAATTACATTGAATCAAATTGAATAATATTGATCTACACTGAATCAATTTGAATTACATTGCAATCACGTTGAATTACATTGAGTTGCTCTGTACCAAACAATTTGTAAATAAGAGATCTCGTAGTCAAACTGCTTGCTATGCTTAAATCTGTAAAGTAAATGAAGAATGATTTCCTTCTGAAGACTTCTATAACCGACTCTTCCCGTTTGTCATAAATCACGATTCTAGGATTGGTATTGGTGCCAAAAGAGATCTCGGAAATTTCCAGTTTGACTTCATTAGTTCTATTGGCGAGGGCGGCAAAATAGCTAAAATTACCCGCCACTATAAAGTTATAGTTTTCGACATCCTCGCATTGGCAGAAGCGAGTAAGTCCTTAATTCGTCTAAGTAAATAATTAGGTTTTGTCTCTAATTCTCTCTCAATACCTGAAAAGGTTGCAGTAATATAAGGAAAAGGAAATCAATTATATTTATATGATACTGAAGGCTTTGTTTAACATAAATAGAATAATCTAATTGTTGTAAACAGTTAATTCCCTTCAGTGAATTACATGAATTGCAATAAATTTTCTAGGAATTATATTGAATTACTCTGAATCAAGTTGAATTATATCGAATTGAACTGTATTAAATCAAATTGAAGTATGTTGAACAATACTGAATTACATTGAATTATATTTAATCCGTCATGACGGGACACTGTCTGATTGGAAGACATGCAGTGCGATTGAGGGTTGCGACTAGTGATTGGAGCTGTAGGAATGAAGAGGAGGAGGAGTCCATAAAACATCTTTACTGCAATTGCCCCGCCGAACAGTTGGGGATCAACACTGGACTCTTATTTCTTTAGGGACTTAGGGAGATCTGGATATAGATATAGATATTGTCCGACTTAAGAGCTTCTTGAGGCGCTCAGGATGGTTCAACGGGGGAAACTAGGGAGATCCATATCTCTAGTTTCCGTGGTATCGCAATAGACTGTATACAGTCTAAGTGTCTAAGACTATATACAGTCCTAACCTACATTGAATTAAATTAAACTACATTGAATTACACTGAATTACATTGAATTTCTCTGTATCAAACAATTTGCAAATATATGGCATAAGCTCTAAAAATTGACTATTTATTTGTTAGTCTAAAAGTTAACTCAACCAATTATGTCATTGCAGAAACTTCTATTTTATTACGCCCAGTGGAGCATGGCGGTTCCATGGTTGGAATAGCCATAATTTCCCTCCCTCTTCTTCCAAAAAAAAAAGAAATAAATAAAAAATAAAAATCTTTAATGTAAAACTACTAAAATAACTAAAATTTGCAGGTTGCAAAATCTGTTAGATTTACATTTTATACTGAGTCAGATTAAACATGTACCAATTTGACCGTTAATTTATTGCCATTCTGGAAGTAACTCCATTAGGTCTCCCTCATAAAAACCGTTCTCGATATTGGCAAAATGAAAATGGAACAGTAGATTTTTCCCATTTTCACCAAATATGTGATAATCACTTGATTCCAGGTCCAGACTACAAGGTGGATTTGTAAGAACCTCCCACAAAGCTGGCAGAACTTCTGGTGAGTCGCTATCGATGTGTATGGCCTGAAGTTGTTCTGCTGGAACACAATTCCTCTCCTCTTTTAGGCGATTGCTTCTTTTAGACAGTACAATTTGTATCTATACTCGTACGTAATCGAATTAAAATTTTGCCTGCCAGGGAGCATCTCACAATTTGTTATTTAAATTTTTTTCAGTTGCATTGCATTGCAATGCATTGGGATATCCACGTCTCTTCTGGGACCTCTCATAGAAATCCTCTAATTTAACTTATTATTTGTCCAATAGGCGGCACCAGCTGTAAATGATTCTGCCATAACCTAAACATCATGAGCCAAGCTTAGGCATTTTGCGGTAAACATACCGCCTCGACAAAACAGTGATTTTCTTTTGACGTCATATTCTTTTGGTTGTGTGAATATATATGATTTTGTGCCAAATAATCGTCATGTGCGGGAAGTATTGATTTTCTTCTTTCAATTGAAGAAAACGGCGGCTGAAGCTCATCGAGAGCTTCCAAACGGTTACAAAGATGCTACTTTAAGTGAAACGACGTGTCGAGATTGATTCCATCGCTTTACAGACGATGATTTTGTTGCTGACGACAGTTTGCACGAAGAAAGACGAAAAACCTTCGAGGACACTAAATTAACGGCATTGCTTGATGGAAGTCCGTGTCAATCGCAGCAAGAGCTTACTTCAGTATTAGGAGTTACCCATCAAGCCATTTCCAAGCAATTGCATGTGTTGGTAATGGTTCAAAAGCAAGGATCTTGGGTTTCTTGTAAGTTGAAGCCAAGGGACGTTGAGTGTCTTTCTTTCGTCTGTGAAAAACTGCTTCAGCGACAAAGAAAGGAAGGAGTTTCTTCACAGTATTGTAACGGGTGATGACAAATGTATTCATTACAGAAATTCAACAAAAAAATAAAAATAAAAAAAGTCATGGGTGCTGCCTGGTCATGCTTCTACGTCGTCGCCTCGACTGAATATTTACGCTGTGAAAGTTATGCTCTGTATTTGGTAAGACCAGGCCGGTGTTACTTATCACGAGCTGTTGAAACCAAGCGAAACCGTCGCAGGGCTTCAGTATCGACTTCAATTAATGCGACTGAGCCGAACTCTGTACGAGGAATGGTTGCAATACGCGCAGAGGCTCGAAAAGGTGATTCTTCAGCATGACAACGATCCGTCTCAAGTGGCCAAACCCGTTAAAACCTACCTGGAAACGCTTAAATGGAAAGTCTTACCCCGTCCGTCGTATTCTCCAGATATTGTGTGATTTTATACGGTTTAGCTAACCAGCAGTTTCACTCAAATGACGACATCAAGGAAAGACTAGATTCGTGGATAGCCTCAAAAAATGAACAGTTTTGCCGTGAAGGAATTCAAGCTTTGCCAAAAAGATGGGAAAATGTAGTAGCTAGCAGTGGGCAATATATAAATTGAATCATTTGTAATTATGTTTTCATAATAAAGTTGCATTTTTATAAAAAAAAAAATAGACAGTGATAACTCAGTTCCTAGATTCGAATTTTTCATTCAATGGCGTTAAGTTCAATATAATTAGAAAGCATCAAAATTTAATCTAAATTTAGTTCTACTGATGAAAATTGACGAATGCAAGTCGTTTTTCTATAATTTCTCAACTAAGCATTTTAGGAAGTTACGATTTTGCTCCTTTCTTTGTGCTTTCACTCATGCTTTTGCGTCAAAGCCACAAGAGGGTATATAAAAATCAGTTTATCTGACTGAAATTTCTGTACTAGCTTTTCAAATCTCTCACTGTTATGATAAAGCTTTCGGAGATTTTACGAGAACATAAGTCCCAAATATAAAATGTATATAAAGCGCAATAAACCTACAGAAAATAAAAATAAAAACGGTGGTAATGCTGCCTTACCGTATTAGCTAGCTACTCAATGTTGCAAATCTTGCGTGTTTTAGGTCCTCATCGTTAGCTAGGGAACTGAGCCAATGGCTTTATATTTTTAATGTTCTTCGTAACTCTCAGAAGTGCCTGTATCCCACTATTAAAAACAGAGCGTTTAATGTATTGCAAATATTGACAGATCGAAGGGAATTTGTATCCCATTTTCGAATTTCTTAATTTAGCTGATTTTACAGCATATATGTTGTACTTCCGTCTCTTTGTTATGTCCTTGATTGTATTTTTCTCTTACAACTTTATCATCTTTATCATCTTTATGGGAAGGATTTCCTAAAGAACGCCATATGTCACCATGTCTTTATATATTTCTCGCTGAAAATTTATGATTTTTATCAAAGCATAAAACTTTTGCTGCGCTTAAGCACAAGCGAGTAAGTGCCAAATTTTACAGCCAATTAAACATTTATCTTCTCACACATACAAACACACACACATGTGTGGCGAGAGAAGTGAAGTATGTGTTAACACCTTAGCAACACTTAAACACAATCCTTGGTAATAAAAGTTTATACTGGCTTTTGAGACAAGAAAAATGGTCATATAATAAACACTCACATACATTCGTTTATTAGCTTTAAAAGTTATTTTAACAATTCCCTCAAAGCAGTAGCAGCAACAGTAAAGGACCCAGCCAACCAACATTCCATTCCAAAAGACCAGGCTAGACCTTTTGTTGTTATTTGTAAAAGTTTGCCGGGAAAAAGGAAAATCTTTACATTTGTTTTGTATTGTTGTGTCAAATGAAACATGGTTAGCTACATTTGGCCCCTTAAGTGGCATAGCCAGTTGTATTTTTGTACTGTGAAGTTAAACGAAGAAGTTTCAAATAACAGCCAGCCAGACCCAGCCAAGGAGCAAATGAACACTAAACGATACTTAAGCCACAAAATGAGACAAAGTTATTTCTGTTTTGGAGAAGAGACAATACACTCAGCAAAAGGATAAAAAGCACGAACAAGGAGCAGTTGTAGTTAGTCAATTCATCACTTGCCATTTTCCATTTTGAACGAGAGGGAGGACAAAGGATATAATGAATTTTAATTAATTGTTAAGGCATTTATAGGAGGAGTATTGTGGGCCGAGACGTAGTAACTTCTGTCTCAAAGGGAATTCTTTAATTCACTTGAATATATCTGTACGCTGTTTAAAGTCAGACCATCTAAAGATTTATATACTCTGCAATGTCTGTCTTAGTTTTAAAAGGGAATGTATAAAAATCATGAACTGGTTATTTTCTACTATTTGTATTTGGTCTATATCTTTGGACTGGTCATCAGCTGCATTTAGATGTTTTTTAGTTTATGATGCATGAAATCGAATTGCAAACAAACAGCAAATGCCGGCAGTGGCATCAAACGGCAACGACAATGAATGCAACGACTATGACTCCCTGAACTTTATTGAGTTGGGGAAGTGCATTTATGTTTCCAACTCCTTTACTGCGGCTATGTTGTCTCTTAAGTTTTCATTTGTTTCTGCAGTATCAATCTCTATATGTATTTCTTTCACTTTTGTTATTGTATTTTTAGTATGTTGTTTGGCTTTATTATCTTCTAAACTAACATAGTTTAACAAGCTTTTTGTTATACTCGTAAGTAAATAATCACTAAAGATATTTGTCGTCTTTAAAGGAATTCATGGAAATGATTTAGTAGCTAATACATTTGTATCAAAACGGCGTAAAATATAAAATAATATTACTCATACTTTTACAGCAGAGTTAGTGTAATTAATATTAATCATACGTGGGCAAAGTTGTTCCTGTTATTAATATTCATCATACGTGGAATTAGTTGTTATTTGGCGCAAAGTAGAACTTAAAGCAATGCGTGCTTACCCGATGTCTGGGAACATTCAATTAATATTAATCAAATACAGATGGAGAAAAAAATTATTATTGCTCTTTAAAGGAATTAGTATTGGAATAAAATGAGAAAGTTTAAGCTGTTTCTTAGTTTTCCTCGGTTAAATCTCAATGAGGAGATTATTGCTCTTTAACGGAGTTAAATGGAATGGAATAAAATAAGAAAGTTTCAGCGGTTTCTTAGTTTTCCTCCCGTAAATCTCAATAAGAAGGAGGCAGCATTAGCTTAAGTTTCTGTTTATTATGTGATTGTATAATACTGGGCAAAATTTGAAAATTTCGACAGATTAAACACACTCGATCTCATGCAAATCGCTTATTTAACCTATAAGAATATAAAGGTTAAATCGGCCATTTGCATATTTTTGTCAAGTTAAAGGAAATGGAGCAAAATTTGGCACATATTAAGGTTTGCCAAAGTATAGTCGGAAAATAAAAATGGAAGTAAAACAATGTGTAGCGCAAAATTGTTGTACCTCCCGTACGAACTGGCCGCTATTTCGAGATTATTTTTTTTCCTTTATTAGCTTCAAATTTATACGGCAGCAACTTAGGTTTTTTATCATTGCTGCTTGGTAAAATATGTGAGGAATCGATTACGTAACCAAGCCGATTTTTCCATATATAACCCTTATATACTTTACTTCATCCTTTTCAAGCGGATGCACATAATTTAACCAAAAAACGCCCGTGAGAGATTATTTTGCCAGAAACAACATCGTTATCATGCCTCAGCCTCCGTGTTTACCAGATTTGGCCCCCTGCGACTTTTTCCTGTCCTGAAGATTGAAGAGACCCTTGAGAAAACAGCGTTTTGCGAACACTGAGGAGATAAAAACCGAATTGCTGAGAGAGCTCAAGGACATGCCAGAAAGCTTCGAAGATTGGAAAAAACGCTGGCACAAGTGTATTATATCTGGGGGGGACTACAAGAAGGAGATAAAATAGAAATTTCTTGCATTACAGAGTGATTACTGCGCAAGGAATTGGCAAGATTATAAAGAAATTTGAAGAGACGGAAGGAAGCGTTACAGATGTGATCAGCCCTACGCATCATCGCAATGAACGCACAGCGGAAAGTATCACTTCTATTGGTGAAAGTATGGCGGGTGATCCGAATTTCAATTGAGAGCGCTGTGGCCATATGATTTTTTTTTCATTTATATCTGGACATTAGCGTTAAACATATGCAAAACCTATGTTCAATATTTCCACTCATCAGTTAAGACGAAGACCAATTTCCTGCTTATGAATAACTCTCATTACTTGTAAACGATGTGAGATTGTGATATGTAATGTGGTTGATATTCACTCTTAAAGGTAATTTGAATGATTTGAATTCCGCGTCTTTGGAAACTTTCAATCTTTCGCTACGTTTTTTATTTACTATACCATTCTCACCGTTCTTAATCTTTTGAAATTAGTCACGCCAACCTCTTACACTTAAAGCAGCCACATCATATATTTTTACTATTAATCGATAAGTCTTGTCTGCAGGCTTCTTCGAATTAAGGAAGTAAATCAAAAGCCGTCGCATGTGACGCGTATTTTGCGGTTATAATGTTGGCCGATATCCAAACAGTTTGACGTTTTACATCTGACAATTTCAACCGCAACTTACTGGTAGGGTCATCTTATTTGTAAGGCTTATTTACATTTACATTTCAATACTGTTAAGATCACATAGTAATATTAGTAGTTCATGCGATATTCGACATTAGTACGGGGTTATTCATTTGTTGGTTTCAAAACCGCCGGTCTGGCAAGGCTGTCATCTGTTAAATACCTGTCATCTGAAGGGTTATTTATTTGTCATTCACGAATATAGGTCGTTTAACAAGAAAGCGTACAAATAGTTAAAACATACAACAGAAGTAGTGATTCAAACGTAGGCACTTTTCGTGCATTACAGAGTGATTACTGTGCAAGGAATTGGCAAAATTACAAAGAAATTTGAAGAGACTGGAAACATTACCGAAGAGATGAGGCCTGTATTTCATCTCTAATCTAAGCACTGTCGAAAATATCGCTTCTATTGGTGAAAGTGTGGCGGATAATCCAAATTTCAATTGAAAGTGCTATGTCCATATGATAATTTATGATATGCAATTAAAGATTATGAACTGGACGATATGTGGTTTTAACAAGACTGTGACACGAGTCACGCAATAGGACCTATTTTGGTTTTATTGCGTGAAAAGTTTTCAGAGCTTTAATTTGGCCACCAAGATTATGCTAAAACTTTACATACTGTAATATCATCATTCGCTTTAGTCCAAAGTTGAAATTGGTTGTATGCAGCATACGTATTCATATCGAATTTGACTAAATTGATCAATTTTTCCCTTAGAGTTTTTAATTCATAGAGTGTTTTAATAACGTTCATATTTTGTGAACAGTAACTCCACTTGTGATTATGGAACAATTTTTTCGATTTCTAATTAAACCTAAAATACTTCTGTCGTGTTTGCTCAGGCTTTGACCAAGCCTAACATTACGTTAAGTAAAGGAGATTGATGACGTTATTTTGTGTGGCTACGTCACGGATAATAATCAAACGTTGGAGCATTTAAAAACCAACATTGGTCCAGTTATTGCCGAGATATCGCCCGAAAAAGTGCGAAAAAGTGGTCGAAAACTACCTTAAAAAGATCCACTGCTGCAACCAATCCAGAGGCTGTTATTTAAGTGACTTTATATTCGTACATAATGATAAGGTAAGGGCATTATAATGAAACAATAGTTTCATAGAAATAGCTTTATGTGTGTTGTATTTAGCTATACTTTTGAAACCGAAAAATGTTTTACGTTAACAGGAACACAGTGCCAGGGCTATTGCATTTATTTTACTATCAAGAAATTATCCTAACCCTACATAAGCACATAGACGTTGGTTGCAATATTATCTATTTACATTGAAAACAATGGTCATTGACATCAGTTCGTAAATGATTACAACTTCTATCATCCCTGCCATCTAAAGCAGTATTAAGTAATTGCGTAATCAGAAATTGTCTAAATCCCTCAGATCCTTGTTCACTCACAACCCTTAACATGTTAAATCCATAACCACATCAATTGACATGACAGAGAATTGTTTTGTTGTTTTTTGTTTTGTAAATCTATGGGCATTTAACCATTCAATACTCTTAAATCTTTGCTGTAAACCACAAAAAACACAAATCAGCTTTTCCCTCAAATCGCCTCAACTTGTAAATCTTTTCAATTCTATCAACGACCACCTGGGAAATACTCTGTAACAATTCGAATTCCATTTCCACTGTTTTCTTGTTAGCAACACAAAAAAAGGCAACAACAAATGATGATTGTTGCTCCTTTTTAGTTTCGTTTCAGTCTTTTTTTTTCGTTCGTAAAATCAAACGTTTTGTTGGCTTTTAATAGAAACTTTTGGGACAAACCTGACGCAACGAGAACAGAAAAATTGTGAAAAATGCAAACGGATAAATATAGGTAAATTTCATTGTAGCAAACAATAAGACAATTGTGTATGTGCATGTGTGCGTAAATGTACATATTGTACTGGTAAATATCCATACATGTATGTATGTGACTATCTTAGAACAATGGCTTAAGTGAGAGACGACAGGCTGTAAATGTCGAAGTCTGCATTGCCACCACATGAACAACGCAAATTAATCCTTTGCGCGACTTTTACCGGGCCTTCGTTGGTGTTTTCTTATTTTTTGTTGATTCCCTATATTTATGGAAAGCCTTTTTTAGCAATTAGGAGGATGCCACGTGTTTCATATTTAAAATCTATAGTTTGTAACTCTTGTGAGAGGTGTTTATAAGAGAAGAATAATGTCAAGTTGTTTTTGTCAAAAGTGTGGCATATTGAATAATGCCATATTCACAAGAGCTGAAGTTTTCAGGAGAAAAAAAAAAAGTCTTAATTGGCTTCTTTGAAAGGAGTAAACCAAGCAATATTCTACAAAATTTAAACTGTCTATTAAATGATGTAGATAAAATCGAGATAACAATTTATGCTCATCGCGGTGATACGGCAGATATAATAAATTATTTATCTGAAATAAGTCAAAAGTTCTGGGCCAGAAATTTGGTATGCTGTTAACCAAAAAAAAAAAAAAAACGCAAATAAAAATCAGGAAGATCCCAAAACTAGACGACCTGATGTATAGATGGTGTCAGTAGTTTGAAAAAAATATTTTGCTAAAAGGTGGCAACCTTATAAAACATATGTTTTAAGTTTCAAGGCGCCACGTAGTTTAGCATTTTTATTTAAGCCATCGAAAATAAACGATCTCAGTGAATTTGTAAACATAGAAAAAATTGGTCATGATCATAAAATTCAATACTTTCATTAAAAAGATCTCAGTACAATCAGTATTAAAGCCGATCTAGATTCTACCCTAGGGGAGTCTGTTCCTTCGTTTACGTCTGTGAAATATTCTGAAACAGAGTTTAAACGAGGTCGTACGAGCTGCCAAGACCCGTAGCGGTCTTCCAATTGTTGGTTTCAAAACCACCGGTCTGGCTAGGCTGTCATCTGTTAAATATCTGTCATCGGAAGTGTTATTTATTTAGTAAAAGGTTTGCCATTTACGAATATGGGTCGTTTAACAATCGAAGAAAGCGTACAAATAGTTAAAACTTACAACAGAAGTAGTGATTCAAACGTAGGCACTTTGCGTGCATTGCAGAGTGATTACTGTGCAAGAAACTGACAAAATTATGAAGAAATTTGAAGAGACTGGAAACATTACAAGAGTGGTCAGGCCTGTGTTTCATCGCTAATCTAAGCATTGCCAAAAATATCGCTTTTATTGATGAAAATGTGGCGGATAATCCAAATTTCAATTGAGAGTGCTATGGCCGTATGATAACATATGATATGCAATTAATGATTATGAACTGGACGATATGTTTTAAAAGACTGTGACACGAGTCACGCAACAAGACCCATTTTGGTTTTATTGCATGAAAAGTTTCCAGAACTTTAATTTGGCCGCCAATATTATGCTAAAACTTTACATACTGTAATATCATCATTCGCTCTAGTCCAATCAATGATTATGAAATTCAATATTTCCATTTGAAAGCTTTCAGCCAAACCAATATGAAAGCCGAGCTAGATTCTACTCCAGGGGAGTCTGCTCCTTCGTTTACGACTGTGAAATATTCTGAAGCAGAGTTTAAACAAGGCCGTACGAGCTGCCAAGACCCCTAACGGTCTTCCAATTGTGTTCTCCACGCCAGACACTGTTAAGAAAACCACAAAATGGTATTGGATGATTGTCGACTGAGGATGTGTGACCTAACTGAAATAAGAGGCATTTCAAAAAGTGCTATACATCTTATCTTGCCTGAAGATTTGAAGATGAGAAAGCTGTGCACAAGATGGGTGCCGCGCTTGTACAGCAAAAGTAGAGTCGTAAAGATGTTTCAGTAGAATTTGGTTGCTGTGGCGATGTTTCATCGCAAAAAAGCCCAGTTTTTCATCGATTTATAAACATGGCGAGACAGGGGTCCACCATTTCACACCTGAGACAAAGGAACAATCAAAACAGTTGACTGTATTGGGAAAATGGTGTCCAAAGAATGCGAAGACGGTTTCATCTGCAGGCATGGTCATGGCGTCTGCTTTTTAGGATGTGCATGGGACTATTTTCATTGATTATCTTCTGAAAGTAAAAACCATCAACGGCAAATATTATGCTAATTTATTGCAGCGTTCAGGTGATGAAATTTTGGAAAAAAGAAAGTTTTTGGCGAAAAAAAAGTTTTGTTTCATCAAGACAAGCTCCAGTTCATACCTCCACTATTGCAATGGTTAAAATTAATAAATTAAAGTTCGGGTTGTTTTATCAACCATATTTTTCACCAGATTTATCTCCAGCGGATTATTTTCTATTTCTAAACTTGAAAAATGACTCGGTTGTAAAAGATTTGCCAACAGTGAAGGCGTGGAGTCTGCGGACGGTAGGTATTTTTATGGAGTTTGACAGTTCTTCCTATAAACAGCTATACCCTGCTGTTAAATGCCGCTGGAAAACGTGTATTGAGGTAAAACAAGATTATGTTGGAAAATAAAGAAAAATTTTCCACCTTGGAGTGCCCTCA
Organism: Philornis downsi; assembly: GCA_019455685.1. Lineage (NCBI taxonomy): Eukaryota > Metazoa > Arthropoda > Insecta > Diptera > Muscidae > Philornis > Philornis downsi. The sequence goes on along the minus strand of JAHXMU010000708.1, from coordinate 1,113,864 downwards.
TAAAACGTGGTAAAAGAAATCCATTACTTTTGCATAACATTGAAGTCTTTATTTAGCTAGAATGATCAGATAGTTACAATGGACCGATTTGATCCGTTGCAATCTGGAACTTATTGCCATTTTGGTAATTTCATGACGCCCCTCTTTTAGGCTCCCTCATTCCTATTGGCAAAAAAAAACAAAAAAAAAAAAAACAGGGACAGACAAATTTCACAGGAACTTTTTACCAACAAAATCGTGCGTCAGGTGAATTAACAGCAGGTGATTACTTCGTGCCATGTCCGGACTCCAAGATGGGTGCATAATAACCTCCTATCGACAAGCTGCTGGAGCTACTGGCAACTCACTATCAATATGAGTGACCCGTCGTTGCGCCGACGGAACACAATTTCTTTTCTATTGTTGAAAGGTGACTGCTTCTGAGCGATTGTTTTCCTCAAATGTTTCAATTGTTGGCGGTCCAAGTGTAACTTAAGCATTGGGTCGTAGGTCAGCATTTTGTCTCTGTCCTCGTTTACTATCAACTTTGTGACCACCTTATTAATGTTTGAGAAGACCGCAGTAACATCTCCTAGCTTAAGGTCAATGGCGACTATTTCTTTGGTCTACACAAGTTACAGACTTATTGAATATGACAAGATGTCTCATGTTCTATTCATGGCTTGCAAGGAAATTTGCTTTTACTAGTCTATGAAACTCAAAAAAATGGATCCGATTGATTCCAACCTCTACACCCCTTATGCGGTTTTTGAAATTGGGTGATCAACTTAAAAGAAATTACATTTTTCTTTTCTTTGGACCAGTCTACATTAACACTTTTTTTTAAGCGGTTATCAAATTATCCAGTTCCAATACAAAGAAATCTTTTTCAAGTTTAAATGTAATGTTAAATTCCTCAGTTTTACGTTGCGTCACTTGACTGCATTGCAATATCAATTCCTCTAGAACAACATTATTTTCTGCTACAATAATCGATTTTAGACGAATTATTCGAATTATTGTTCAAAAATATTGAATTTTTAAGTTACCTTCTAAAAGTAAATAGATTCCACACTCACGCGACAAAATGTTCAGTGTGTACTCGTATGTGGCATTAAAAACATTGGACTTTATGGCCTCAACGTTAAATTTGACATATCTGTACCGGTGTTGCCACATCTCAAAACTTAAGTGGCAATCTTCGTAATAAATATTGAATAAGCGTAGTAACTTTATGCTGAACAGTCGCCTATTAATGAAACAAGTCGGGGAAATGTAGAAAAATCACAAGCATCAACTATTGTTTTTGTAAATTCTTCAATTAGGATTCCCTAAATTTCGACGCGAAGGAAAGGTGAAGCTGATAAGAAACAAATGTAAGATGAAACTACCGTTTTTAATTTCTCTTTCCCAGGAGTTCTATTGAAATAATATGATTGAAAGGAATCGTAATATCTGCTATTAAACATAGGGTGGCTAATGAATGTTGCTTTACCATTTCAAAGCTGTCGAATGAGTTTTTATTTTTAGAACTATAACTAAAGAATTTCTGCCTTTCGACTTTGTATGGATTTAAAAAGATGGTGGAACTTTTCGAATAATCAGAACTACAGGGTGGCGCAATAGAACGTGCATATTTAAAAAATAGATTAAAAAGTAAATACAAAAGGTATGGTTAAAATAAATCTAAGGCATTGCAGAGTAATAAATTGAGTTTATTTTTTAAAAATAACATCAGCTAAATGGTGACCCTCTCTACGACGGCACTCCTCTAACCGCAAACGAAAATTATTGAAAACTTTCTTCAGTAATACTGGTGTAATGGCTGCCATTTCACCACGGATATTCTCCTTGAGCTGAACGATGTTTCTTGGATTATTACTGTAGACTTTGTGTTTGAGGTATCCCCACAAAAAAAGTCAAGAGGCGTCAAGTCTGGACTACGTGGGGGCCATGGGATATCACCTCTTTTCGAAATCAGTCTGCCAGGGAACATCTGCTTCACCACCGCCATGGAGTCATTTGATGTGTGACAGGTAGCTCCATCTTGTTGGAACCAAGTTCTGAAATTCACTATTCTTGAACTTTCAATTTCTGAAGTTAAAAATTCGTCCAACATCTCAACATAGCGTTCCGTATTAACCGTGACGTTTTGGCCCCGCGCATTTTCGAAGAAAAAAGGACCAATTATTCCTCTGCCAGAGATTGCTACCCATACTGCCACTTTAGGACTATGCAATGGCTTCTGGTCTTTGATTTTGGGATTTTCACTGTTCCAGTAACGACAATTTTGACGGTTTACGAACCCATTCATAAGGAAATGAGCCTCGTCAGAGAAAAGAATATTGTCAAAATTGGAAAATCGATGAAGCATTTCATTAGCAAATGCGAGCCTTGCTATGAAGTCAGACTCTTTCAATTCTTGTGCTAATTGCAGCTTATATGGATGCAGTTTAAGATCCAATGTTAAAATTCGTTGCAAACTTCGTCGCGATAATTGTAAGACAGACGATCTCTTGCGAGTCGAAATTTGTGGATTTCCTTGTACTGACTCCATAACTCTCTCAACATTGTCTTCGGTCCTAGATGTTCTTGGGTGAGCATTTGCTTGTGGTTTAAATGTTGAACCGGTCTCTTCAAAACGCTTTACCCATATTTAAATTAAATTAGCACTCGGAGCTTCACTAATTCGCGGTAGTCCATATTCAGCACAATATAGTCGCCTAGCAATATATGAACGAGATTTCTCGTAAAATGCGCGCACGCAAAATGCGCGACGCTTCCCGTCGAAGTGATTCATAGCGACTAAAACTCCATGAGCCCGCCAATCCAACGATGTAGGCGCCCCCCCGCCTGCTCCTTTTCTACCCCGGAAAAAAAGATGATGCACGTTCTATTGCGCCACCCTGTATTAAGGCTGTAGCAAATATTCCCCAATAAGTTGACTTCCATTAGCTTCAGATTTATTCCTGTGAGGTTATTGCAAACATAAAGTCGACGTAATAAAACCAGTAAATTTGAATATTTTAAAGCACTGCTTTCTACAACCTTACAGGTGGCAATGAATAACGATGTCGCTCAAGCGCCTGAGTAGTGACTATTTAAATTCAAAAATTTTTAAAAGCTGCTAAGAAGCCTTAATAAAAATCCATTATTTATCAAGTGAATACAGAAAAAAAAAATTATTTACTATAATAATTTACAATTTATAATTTAATTTAATTTAGGAACGAAAAGTTATTCGAGTTTCTTAATATAACAACATACAGCAGCCATTCTGTATCTCTAAACAAAATTCGAATTGATTCCTACCACTTCTAAACTTTACCATATTTTCTTACTATTCAAAGTTCTTTAAAACTTCAAATTTTCAAAAATTTATTTCACACACATTTTCACACACTTAGCAACACATTCAAAAGAGATTAAACACTTGGCAATCGTAACTTAAACTAAGCGTATATGACCACATTACAAATCACTCGAAATCGCCTCACTTGATGGGAGGAAAACAACATCCAGCATTTATCCATCCACGTTATCCCAGCAACTGCTCTGCACTCACATTTCCACGCCTCTTTTTGTCCACCCATTGCCATCATTAGATCTCATTACACTTGGCATTCATTAGAGTGGCCCGACTACTGCCCACATTTTGGGATGCACTGAATAGCATCTCATAAATATGCGTTGTGTCAGCATTCTCGCGTTTTGTTTGTTCATGCAACACTTTCACCGCCTCTAAGTATGCATCATATTTTGATGAATTTTCAAAATCCTGTTTGAATTCCGCATACAATAGTTGGATATTACGCAGCGCACGAGAACCATTGGCCTCCTCGTACAGCGAGAGAGGAGCCTGAGGCAATAGCATGGCCCAGTGGTCATGTGTGTAGTCGACAAATTCAAAATTGCTGAAAAGGAATGCAACAATGAGATCTAAACCTTTTTCTTTGAGTTTATCGAAAATTTCCACTAAATCTTGTTGGGAATTTTCGGAATTTCTAATTTCCTCAAAATCTAAAACCATATGATATTCCAGATAATCATAGAGTCTTTGACGTTTGGCATAAAAATCAGAGGTATTAAGAAGTTGATCAATTTCATGTAAAATTCTTTCCAAAGCTTCGTCGCGGCTGGCCGAGTCTTCTACTTTATTTTCCTCAACATCTTGTAATAGCTTTTTGATAACCACCAGATAGTCATTGATAATCTCTGCGCCGGTGTGATTGACTCTTCCATATAGCTCTTCACCAAATTCGGTGACGTTTATCGATATGGTGTGATTGTCTCTGACGCCCAATTTATCCAAGAAGCCGCTAATGTTGTCCTCCAAAATGGGAGCTAAATGTAGGCCTTTGGAATACAAGTTGTGATGCTGCTTCCGATTGCTCTCGGTGTCATTACGTATCTTGAATTGCTTGCAGAGGTAAAAATAACGCAGATTGTGCATCTCCTCCACACTTTCCTCTTGCAGCTCGTGGAATTTTACTTTCAATTTCTTGAGGAAATTAACATTGCGCAGACCGTACATATAGGCTCGATTGGTATCCCGATGCTCAGCCATATCGAACCATTGCTTGAGAAAGACAATTTTGGTTTCCAACTTTTTGGCTTGCAGTGCCGTCTTCAAATGCTCATCGAAGGATTCGTCCATGTGGGAGGGTCTTTTGATGCCCCCTATATATTTATTAAGATATTCCACAGCTGATTTCTTCATGATTTCACTCATCTCTGCGAGGAAATCTTTTTGGAAATTACGCGATGTTAAAGCAGTATCAATTGCCGAGGAGAACTACAATGAAATCTGGTTAAATTTGAGAAGTTTAGCTTACATAGTAATTTGTCTAACCTGAGAATTCATCACTACTATTGTAAAAATTGTAAAATACTTCTTCATATTTTTTAATGTTTCGCTTTGAGATCTATTCTAATAAACGTTCCGATGCGTACTAAATGTAGCTTTAAATAATCACAAAAATTAACTCAAATACTATACGAGAGGTCAATAAATGTTATCAGTGGTTTGGCTGACTGACTGACAGACAGATGCGTTGTACTGCATGTAAGATGTTTCATTTCAAGCGACTGTAATCTGAAATTTGAGAAGAAATTGGAAATCAAAACAAAACTAATTAAATACTGATCTATTCTCTGCAATATAACTGCCAGTTAGGGTATTCACATAGAGATCGAAAGCAAGCAAACCGGGATTTCGGTTCGAAGCCAATTTTCAAATAGGCGTTTCAATAGTTTTTTGATTTGATTCGTGGATTTTAAAAAAAGATACAGTAAATTTAAAAGATAGATGTGGAAAAATTTAGGAACTTATTGAAAGGACCAACAAATTGAGGATTTTGGGCCAATATACATTCTGTCTTAAAAGAACCGGGAAATAGTCAATAAAATACAAAATATTTCCAATTCATTCAAATTGATTGACTCGCTTCAGAGTAGGCCTTTTGTGAAATAATAAATTTAAGCCAAAAATTTGATTCAATTATCACACTGCTTTTCAAACACTGGCAAATCAAAGCTTTGGTGGTCAGTTTGGTTGTCACTTTTTGAAAAAAATTCAGTTTTCTAATATCAGCTGAAGTCTTTTTTAGCGGTTTTGAAAAAATTGCAGTAAATTTCAAAGAAAGAAGTGAAAAACCTTTGAAAAAATTGCAGTAAATTTCAAAGAAGGAAGTAAAAAACTTTTGAAAATAATAGAAAATTAATTCCTAACTGATCGAAGTAGAAAATTTGATAATTTTTAATTAATACATTTAACCCACAATTGCCCAAAGAAAAATAAAATTAGCAATGCTGCAAATCATTTCAATGACAGTCAAAATCAAATGAGCATGAGGGAACCACTTTAAAAATATTTTAAAATTGTCGTGATAATTGATTACCGGCTAAAAAAAACAAAATAGAAATTCATTCAATTGCGAAAACAATTAAACTTTGCGGGTCTCTGCGGGGTTTAACGATGCCGGATCGTCCAGGCGCGAACATATTTTCGTGTCTCAAAGAGGTTTGATGTAAAAAAATATTTATAAATTTGCCAAATGGCGCAGTATCTGAAGAATATGGTGGATGGAGTAAGACTTCCCATTTCACCGTTTCCAGGTGGGTTTTAACGGGCTTGGCCACGTGATGTCGAGCATTGTCATGCTGAAGAATCACTTTTTCGTGCCTATCCGCGTATTGTGGTAGTTTCTTGCGCAGAGCTCGGTTTAATCGCATTAATTGAAGTCGATTTCGATCCCTAGTGATGGTTTCGCTTGGTTTCAACAGCTCGTAATAAATAACACCGACCTGGTCCCACCAAATACAAAGCATGACCTTTGCCGCGAGGCGACGACGTAGAAGCATGATAGGGCAAAATCGATTACTTTTTTTTCTTTGGATTGCTGTAATGAATGGATTTTTTATCAGCCGTTACAATACGACGAAGAAACCCCTTCCTTTTTTGCTGCTGAAACAGTTGTTCACAGGTGAAAACACGACGCTCAAGGTCTCTTGGCTTCAACTCATAAGGAATCCAAGTTTCTTGCTTTTGAATCATTCCCGACGCATGCAATCGCTTGAAAATGGCTTGGCGGGTAACTCCTTATGCTGAAGCAAGCTCAAGCTGCGTTTGACACGGATTCCAATCAAGCAATGCAGTCAATTCAGTGTCTTCGAAGGTTTTTCGTCTTCCTTCATGCGAACGGTCGTCAACATCAAAATCACTGTCTTTAAAGCAACGACACCAATCTCGATACGATACGTTGTTTCACTTAAAGCAGCATCTCCGTAAACGTTTTGAAGCTCTCGATGAGCTTCATTCGCCGTTTTCTTCGATTGAAAGAAAAAAATCAAAACTTCCCGCATATAACGACTACTTGGCACTAAATTATACATATTCACACAACCAAAAGAATTTGACGTCAAAAAAAAAATCATTATTGTGTCGAGGCCGTATTTTTACCATATGCCTAAGTTTGGCTTATGGCAGAATCAACTATCACTTACAGCTGGCGCCACCTATTGGCAAACAGTGGGAACAGAGGGAAGTTGTGCACCCCTAAAACGGCCAAACAAACAAAAAATAGTCGGAATTAATTAATATTTTCTTTTCTGATGTAATGCCTCGGGTCGGGTATGCTGTATTCAAAATATTAAATGACAAAATTTTACATGTGTTATATTTTCAAATTAAAGGTTGTAAAAAAGCCTTACAATGCAAATCTTTCAAATGTTTAAACTATTTCATGTCCTCATCAAACACTTCAGTTGCTTACTTATTACTTCCTTGAACACCATTAGAGTTCAATTGCTAACACTTAATTGTTTTGCTTCGTATTCATTTGTAGTATTTTACAATAATTCCATTGATTAGTAATAACTATTTCAATTTGATCTCATCAAATTAAGTTTCTTTCAATTTCACACTTCTTGAGAGTGGCAACACTAATTAAGACATCCCTAATTTCATGAATACCACTTAAGATTCATGCAATATTTCCATTAGAAACCCCAAAAGTCTATTAAATTTCAATTTAAAATTAACTTCTTGAGGAAAATCTTTATTCGAGTGGTATAATAATAAAGTTTCTTTCTGGTCTTAAACAAACAGTGATTATATTCTTAAAAAGACACACACACACACACACACACACTGACCGTCTTGCTGCGCCCGAGTTCAGATCTCCTTCAGTGATAATTAAATTATAGTATTAAAATGGAAAATTGTTTAAGACTGCGAACATTTTCCGAGCAGAGGTTGGAGGGGGGGGGAATAACGAAATGCTATTAAATGTATAACTGTTATCAGTAGCAAACGACACAAAGTAACAACAACAACTACCATGCAAAGCAGTGATACTAACAACCAAAAGCATAAGAATGCAAAAAATTTGTCTTGTTAACTTAATTTGAAATTTCAATGGCTATGATGACGATGATGATGATGATGATGACTTTGTTGCTCTTCATATTTGCAATGGTGCTGCTGTGTTTAAGTTTATTATTATTATTGTTGTTGTTGCTGGTATTATCAAAAGAAAATTTCAACACAGCATGAAGTCATGCATGACCCACAAACTACAATTAAATATACATACAAACACACACACTTTAGCAAGGAGACCAGCAAACAAATACATAAACCATCGTCGCATACAGAAAGCAGACAGACAATGGAACAATCAGCATCTATGCTATACAACTGCAAGAACTCTTAGAGACACCACACGCACACACTGGTACTCAGCATGAAGCAAAGAAACAAACCGTACGCTGACACAGGCGTCCTAAACACAAACATCAGCACACAGCAGAAGTTAAATTCACCCTCAAATTATCTCTGTTCTGTTGCTCTTTCAAAGCCTACATATCAATGAAACCGTGCGTGTGTGTGTGTGTGTGTGTGTGTGTGTGTGTGTGTGAGTGTGAGACATCAACAATAACAACTACCAGTAGTAGTGCCACCACAACAAGAGCAACACCATGACCAAACACAACCAACATTGTACATATTTGTGTAGAGACAAATTATAATGTTGTTGATTTTAATGTTAACATAATTTAGTAAATGGTTTTCCATCCGCAGTGGAGATGGGTGGAGGCGAATGGCGACGTTTGATTGGACAATTACAGTATGAGTATTCCCAATGAGTCGGATTGGTTTTAAAATTTAAAATGTTCAATATGTAATTATTAAGGATAATTTTCAATATTATATGTAAAGTTATGAATATTGTGATTATTTTGGATATTACAAATATTTTATATTAAATGCGCAACTAAGTTCCCGCTGTTTGCTAATAGATGGCGTCAGCTGTAAGTGCTAGCCGATTCTGCCATAACCTAACATAATGAGCGAAGCTTAGGCATATGGTAAACCTACTGTCTCGACACAATAGCGATTTTTATTTGACATCATATTCTTTCGGTTACGTGAATACGTATGATTTTGTGCCAAATAATCGTCATATGCGGGAAGTATTGATTTTCCTCTTTCATACAAAGAAAAACCGGAAGTTCATCTAAAGCTTCAAAACGTTTACGGAGATGCTGCTTTAAGTGAAACAATGTGTCGAGATTAATTCTGTCGCTTTAAAGACGGTAATTTTGATGCTGACGACAGCTCGCACGAAGGAACACGAAAAACCTTCGAGGACACTGAATTGACAGCATTGCTTGATGGAAGTCCGTGTCAAACGCAGTAAGAGCTTGCTTCAGTACTATGAGTTATCCATCAAGCCATTTCCAGGCAGTTGCATGCATTGGAAATGATTCAAAAGCAAGGAACTTGGGTTTCTTATGAGTTGAAGCCAAGAGACGTCGAACGTAGTTTTTTCGCCTGTGAACAACTACTTCAGCGGCAAAAAAGTAAGGGGTTTCTTCGTCCTTCTTCGCATTTCTTAGAGGAGATTCGTGCCAAACCCAGCTAAAGCTTCAGTATTAGAAGTTATTTGTCAAGCCATTTTCAAGCAATTGCATGCGTTGGAAATGATTCAAAAGCAGGGAACTTGGGTTCCTTATGAGTTAAAGCCAAGAGACGTCGAACGTCGTTTTTTCGCCAGTGAACAACCACTTCAGCGACAAAAAAAGTAGTATTTTAACAAGTTATGCAAAATGTATTCATTACAGAATTCCAAAAAAAAGGAAGTCATGGGTGCTACCCGGTCATGCTTCTACGTCATCGCCTCGGCCGAATATTTACGCTACGAAGGTTATGTTCTGTTTTTGGTGGGACCAGGCCGGTGTTGTTTATTACGTGCTGTTGAAACCATACGCGAAAAACACCCTCAATACGCGGAGAGTTACGAGAAAGTGATTCCTCAGCATGAAAACGCTTGGCATCACGTGAACAAGCCCGTTAAAACCTACCCGGAAGCGCTGAAGTGGGAAGTCTTATCCCATCCATCATATTTTCCAAATATTGCGCTGTACGATTATTTACGATATTTCGAATATTTTGATTATTAGGAATGCATTGAAATTTTTGCATATTTTAGATATTTTCAATTGTTGGTGATTTTAAAATATTAAATTTTCAATATTGTATTTATAGTTATGAATATGACGATTATTGTGGATATTTTGAATGTTACGAATATTTTCTATATTTTGAAATATTATTTTGCTTATTGAGGATATTTCGAACATTTTAAGTTTTAGTGAATGCACTGAAAATTTGGCATATTTCAAATGCTTTGAATTGTTTTTACATTTTCGACGTTTTAGCAAATTTTATATCTTTAATGTTTTGAATGTATTGCGCATTTGGAACACTCTGAACATTTCGCATATTTTAAATTTGTTAATGTTTGAATATTTTTATCACTTAGAATGGAATTTTATGAACATTTTAAGTATTTTGAATGAATTAAATATTATGAAAATTTTACATATTATTGCGGTTCTGTTATTCGGTTGAAAATATTTTTTAATATTAGCAATTATTTATTATTGCTAATAGAAGTAAAATTCAAAAACATACGAAATTTATTAGACTGGTACAGCTGACTGAAAGGATAACTATTTCGGTATTTGCCAAAACACCATCCTTAACATCCTTAGCATTTTGTACTTCCTCGAACATCACGGCAACCTTAGGAGTCCATAATTTTACTAAACAAATAAGAAGTTTTGTCAACTGGTAGAAAAAGGTCCTCAACGAAGTTCACAGGTCAAATGTAACTCAATAATAAATAATTGTTAATATAAAAACGATCTTGAATCGAACAAAGAATCAAAATCAGTGATGAATTGTATTTGATTTGTGGTCTTCGTTGAAAACACTTTCGTAGCAGTAGGCAAAACTTCTCAATTGTTTTGTCAATATAATCAATTTCACAAATTTGTAAATAATAAACTATTATTAATAATTAATAATTATAAATAATAATAATTCCTTGCCTCGCAGAAATAAAATGTAGCAAACCTTCTCATATTCAGACGCCTTATATACATTCTATCTTGTAGATTCAATCAACGGAACGTACAGTTTAACGATGATTTCGAATATCACAGTTTGAGGAGAATTTACCAGAATTGTCGACTAATCGACTACAAAAAGTGTCCGTTAGATACAACGATGTAACTGCCGCTCAATTAATGACAGACGATTTTATTGGGGATTGAACCCACGACCGTAGGAATGATATTCGTATGTACTAACCATCGTACCACGATCCGCCACACAATAATAAACAATTACTGATAGAGAAAAATTGCTGATGTCGAATCAATTAATAGAACCAAAATCTTATTACATTGAATAACAATAAAAAATTGAAAAACGAACATAAATGTTGCATATTTTGAATATTTCGAATATTTTAAAAAGCATAGAAGAGAATATATTCGAGCAAAGAATTGGGTGATACCACACCTATTGTTAAAAGCCGGTTATAGCACCCCAAATAATTGCTGTATATTTTACTGTACACAAGGGCGGTCCCAAAACTAGTCGACCTAACAATGAAGACGCAAACAAGTTGTGAACAATTTTCTTTATTTATTTTTCAACATAATCTAAGAGGAGATTATATATGCTCAATATTCTTTTCCAGCGAATAGATTTAATAGATTCTATTCTATTCAATAGATTCTATATCCTGTTTATACTAAGAAATGTCAAACTCCTTAAAATAGCCATCAGCCGCAGATGCTACCTCCTCATTGTTGCAAATCTTTTAGCATCAAGCAAGTTTGGAAATGGAAAACAGTATAGGGTGCTAAATTCGACGAATAAGGTACGATATGAAACAATTTGTATATTAATTCATTAAGTTTGGCCATCGGAATAGTGGATGTGTGAACTTGAGCATTGTCTTGATGAAATAACACTTTTCTTTTCGCCAAATACGGGTTTTCTCCACAATTTCATAACTTTAACGCTGCAATCAATTAGTGTAATATTCGACGTTGATAGTTTTTTCTTTTCTGAAGACATTCAATAAAAATAATCCCATGCTCATCCCAAAAAAACAGACGCCATGACTTTGCCTGGAGATGGAACCGCTTTCGCCTTCTTTGGACACGATTCTTCCATTTCAGTCCACTGCTTTGAGTGTTTTTGTATCTCAGGTCTGAAGTGATGGACGTATGTTTCATCCATGGTTATCAATCGATGCAAGAAACACGACTTTATTGAGGTGAAACATCGCCCAACACTCTACTGAAACATCTTCACGACGTTGTTTTTGCTCTATTAAAAGCAAGCGCGACACCCATTTGTGCAGAGCTTTCTCACCTTCAAACCTTTAGAAAATATACGATGTGAAATGCCCATTATTTCAGCTAGCTCTCGCACTTTCAGCCGAAAATCATCCAATACCGTTTTGTGAATTTTATTAACCGTATTTGGCGTGGACACCTCAGTTGGTCGACTACTACGGCATTCGTTTTGGTAGCTTGTACGGCCTCGTTTAAAGTCTGCCGCCCAATATTTTACAGTCGTAAATGAAGGAGTAGACTCCCCCCAGAGTAGAACCTACATCGGCTTTAATATTGGTTGGACTGAGACCTTTCAAATGGAAATATTGAATTGCATAATGGTGACCAATTTTTTCCAAGTTCACAAATTCACTGAAATCCCTTACTTTTTATGGCGCAAATAAAAATACTAAACAACGTGGCGACTTGAAAATTAAAATATATGTTATATACGGTATAATATTTTTTTTTCAAACTACTGGCATCAGCTATAAGTGGAGTCAGATTAGTTTTGGGACCGCAATCGTAGTACTCGACATCACAAATTTGTTGTTATTTTTTCACAACATTTCGTTGGCCGATTACTGTGGCCGTTTGAGTGAACGTTTCAACTTTCCTGTTTATGTGTGAGTATTTGGTATTTCAACAATGTTATTTATGACAATAATTTAGATCACTTCCTTATGGTCTTCGACCGAATTCACTTGTTATTCCACATATTGTCAGGACGAATGATGTACAGATTTGTGTGCAGGGACTTGTGGTGAGACTTACATTCTCCAGTACATTCGTATTGACAATTCGTCCTTACAGAAGACATGTTTTGGCTGATATTTTATAAATTATATTTCATTTATTTACACTGAGGTACAGCTGGGAAAGGGAGCCGGAACATATTTCATTATTTATATAGGAAAATTTAACAATTTTCCCTGACAAGGTATATTTAAATCAAATTAAGCTTTTAGTTTGAAATTAATTTGATTCCTTTAGTTCTTTTCCGGAATGGGAAAATATTATTTAGTTTATTGTATAATTTGTATTTAGAGCTATTTCAGTATTTTTGATATCAACGGTCGATGGCAGAGTTGCCAAATATGTTGTCAAATTATAAATTCAAAAAGAAAATTATGGAAATGGATGAATATCAATAAAAATTCGTATATGGCAATATTAATAGGCAACGAACTTAATGAAGATGGTAGATGTATCTTTAATTGCCCCCAAATGATTTCTAAAATAGTACAGATAATAGTAGATAGGTGGCGAAGGAGTCATTTGCATACACGTGATTGAAAAACTCTACTAAGACTAGAAATAGGTTTAGCTGCTTCAGTGCTGACTTGATAAGCTAATTGTTACAAGTCACTACTTTATATTACACGCACAATTATAAGGGACTGACCGACTGTGGTAATTGCAGCTTGCCAATTTTCTAACTGATATTATTTACTAACTCCTAAGGCAGCATTAGCCAAGGCAATGTGAAAAACTATTATATGCAACAATATATTCCATAATTCTATGGGGTAACCCGTATCTTTTGATTCAAAATTTGGATGGAATTATAGGGTATTGTATTTGGAATTTCTGTTACAGATCATATTTATCTCACATACATTCTGAGAAAAAGTACCGAGAATTGATTATATAAGAAATCAGCTTAGAGGGATTGCCAAAATTATTTTTGGCGCTCAGTTGGCACAATCATTCTCTATGCTAACAGGGAGTTTATGCTGGATCTACCATTTAGTTTGTTTGCAATGCTCTAATTTGTCAGCCCATCTCAGGCATTTTTTGACGATTTTCACAACAGACAAAAACATCGAATTTGCATTAAATTTTGTAATTCAGATTCCATTTGAATTACAAAATTTAATATCAATTCAGATTCCATTTGAATTACAAAATTTACTACCAATTCAGACTCCATTTGAATTACAAAATTTAATACCAATTCAGATTCCATTTGAATTACTAAATCTAATACCAATTCGATATTTTTGTGTCGAATTGCGGGAAATGTTACAAACTGACTTACGGTGAATTACCTGCATCAAAAATATCTGTATATGAGTGGTACACTGCATTAAAAAGCGATCGAGAAATGACAGTAGATTTGCATCGCTCTGTTCAACTCTCAAAGCATTCAATTGAAGTTAATACAGATAAAGTGAAGGAAGTGGTTACTGAAATTATCATTTAAGTTTGATAAAGATAGTCAGTTCAGCTACTGTATTTCACTAATCAGTTCGTAGTATTTTACATGATTGTTTGGGTATGAAACGCTTTACCGCTCAACTAGTTCCAAAATAACAGAATTTTCTTCAAACATACATTCGCGTAAAAGTCGTTGGCAGAATACGTGCTAGATCGAGTGAACTCCGATGACAAAGCCACGTCAAAATCGATCAAAAGTTCAAATAATGTTGAATGTTTTTATTTGTGTTGTGCACTTGAAATTCTTGTCGGAAGTTCAGACAGTAAATATACAATATTATCTGAGTGTTATGAGACACTTAGGCGGCAAGTTCGTTGAAAGAAGATTATGAATTTTGCACCACGATCTCCCAAAACTATAATTATGGACTAAGTTTTGTTTGAAAATTCAACAAATATAATCAAACAAAAGCCGTATTCATATGATATGGCTTGGGTTGATTTTTTGCTTTTTCAAAATGTCTAAAATATCTAACCTAATTCAAATATGATTCACTTTTTTCGATAACTTTTGCCCGTTTCGAAATAATTAAAAAGATGATAATCTATTAGTGTCAAGTCTAGGCTATATGACGGATGGAATAGCATTTGTTTGCGTCCCGGCGTTGCCTTGGTGGAATATAATACGTTTCCCATTGGCCAATCTGCACGCTTCAATTCGATCGCCTGCTACAATCTGGAAGCTGTTAATAGTAGAGTGTTTAGAGTGTTTAGATTGATGAAAGCAGGATAGAGTGGAATTCTATTGAAATTCCACCAAGAACATAACAAGACCTTCTTGGACATTAATCAGGACTTGGAAATCATTTGGTTCGTTTCAATATGCTTCAACCAATACCTTATCCCAGCGGTTGTTTTCGTGACCTATTTTTTATTGCCATTGATTATCCGCTTCAAAAATCCAAAAATTTCGTCCAATCCAATAAAAGGTCTCAAGCGTCAACACATTCCGAAAGATTCTTCTGATATAAATCAATTGGCGTTCATATACCAAGTTTCTTTTTGAGACCAGCGTAAAGTAAATGATTCCAAGAATTGCTAACAATTAGTCAATGTAAATGAGTTAAACCTCCATAGTTTGGAAAAGACTCCTAGAGTTATTCATATAATGAACTGAAACGCATAACCTGCGATCACCAACTGACATTTCTTTTTGATTTCCCTATTTCATCCCGCTATCAACCCTATCACAATTTTGTAGTTTAGTCTAATATCAATTTGTATCCCACAATTAATGGCAACTTAATTTTTATGATTCGTAACTTGTAGTTGCGGTCGTCTTGGTATAAATCCCTTCCCATCGCATTATTGAGCAGTCCCCTAATGTTTGGCTGATTGCAATCAATTTTCCTATTTCAAGGATCTCAATCACTACTCCCAACTCGTAATTACAAATGTTAATTGCTTGTGTGTGGCAAGAGTGGCAAGGGAGTCGGTCCTTGTGTCCTTGTGAAGGGTTGGAAATGAGTATTTGAAAATGTTTGAGGTGTTTAAGCAATAACAATTAATTGTTATTATCTTTCAGCTTTTGGCCTTTTGTAACGTAATGTAAGGAATGTAATTAAGTTATTCGAATAGTATTAATTATCTGAGTTAAGGATATAAATAATTTCATGAATGGGGAAAATCAAGGGAAAAGAAAACATTATGATAATAATAGAACAATTAGGGATTGTTTGATATGAATCAAAGAGAATACAAAACAATAATGCCATTATTTTGCTAATGACAAAGATTGCTAACATAGAAGACAGAAGAAAACACATAAATCGAAATATAATTAACTCGCTTCAGGACGAAGGAATTTAAAACATCAATTGGGAAAAGATGGAATTATTGCTTAAGTATTTGTAAGATTTCAATAGTTTGAGAATTTAGAATATTCTGATGAACTCGATTATTTCAAATGCTTTGAATATTTTGAACATTTACGGTACGAGGCCGGTCCCACTACTAGCCGACCTAACAAAAAAAGACACAAAAAAGTTGGGAAACGTTTTCCTTATTTTTCAATATAATCTCCTTTTAGCTCCTTTAGATACACTTTCCCCAGCGATATTCAGTAGCTTCTATACCCTGTTTACGGTAAGAACTATCAAATTCCTTAAAGCAGCCATCAACCGCAGACTTCACTTCTATATTGTTGGGAAATCTTTTACCACCGAGTCCCTTTTTCAAGTTTGGAAATAGAAAATAGTTCAGAGGAGCTAAATTTCACAAATAAGGTGCCATGAAAATTCGAACTTTAATTCATTAATTTTGGCCATCGCAATAGCTGATGTGTGAACTGAAGCATTATCTTGATGAGACAACGCTATATTTTTTCCTCAAATGCGGCCTTTTTTTCATACGTTCATCACCTAAACGCTGCAATAAATTAGCGCAATATTCGCCATTGATGATTTTTCCTTCCTACAGATAATCAAGAAAAATAATTCCATGGGCATCCCAGAAAACAGACGTCATAATCTTGCCTGCAGATGGAACCGTCTTTGTTTTCTTTGGACACGATTCTCCCATTCCAGTCCACTGTTAAGATGATAGGAAAAAGATAAACAAGAAAAATAATCTATAGACATCCCAGAAAACAGACGTCATGATCTTGCCTGCAAATGGAATCGTTTTCGACTTCTTCGGGCACGATTCTCTCATTCCAGTCCACTGCTTTGACTATACTTTTGCCTCAGGGCTGGAGTGGTGGACACACGTCTCATCCATTGTTGTGTGAAACATTGAAACATTGTTGTTATGAAACATCGCCAAGCACTCTACTGGAACATCTTCATAAAGCTGTTTTTGCTATTGATTGCTACTGAAAGTAAGCGCGGCGCCCATCTTGCGTGCATCATGAAATGACTCTTATGACAGCTAACTCACATACGTCCAGCCGACGAGCCAAACATTCAACTGAAATATCTAAACGACGCTATTTTTGCTCTGTTGAAAGTAACAGCTTTCTCATCTTCAAAACTTCGGTCAATATACGATGTATAGGACTTTTTGAAACGCCTTTCAATTCATCAGCCGACAAGCATCCAATACCATTTTGTGGATTTTCTTAACCTTGTCTGGCGTGGACACCTCAATTGATCGACCATTACGGTGTTCGTCTTGCCAGCTTGTACGGCCTTGTTTAAACTGTGCTACCCAATATTTAACAATCGTAAATGAAGCAGCAGACTCCCTTAGAGTAGAATATAGGTAGGCTTTAATATCTGTTGGACTGAGACCTTTCGAATGGAAATACTGAATTACACAACTATGACCAATTTTTTCCATGTTTACAAATTTATTGAGATCGTTTATTTTTGATGACTGAAACAAAAACACTAAACAACGTGGTGTTTTGAAACTTAAAACAGAGGTTTTATAACAGTGCCACTTTTAACCAAAATATTTTTTTTCAAGTTACTGACACCAATGTCAACAACGAAGAGGTGGAGCCTACAGTTGTTGCCTATTTTAAGGAGTTTGACAGTTCTTACTATACCAGTTCTTACTATACTTTAAAGCAAAAATTGCATCGAGCTAAAAAAAAGATTATGTTGAAAAATAAAGAACATTTTTTCCTAATTGTTTTTTGCGTTCTTTGTTAGGTTGGGTAGTTTTGAGATCGTACTCATAAAACATTTTTGTTTGGTTTCCTGAAGAATTGAAATTGCTTTTTTTGAATATAAGCTGACGATATATTTTTAATATATGAAATATTAGGTGTGCTTATGTGTCGATATCTCTAGTGTTTTGAATATTTCAAATATTTAATATAAACTTAGAAATCTTCAAAAAGCAAGCGTTTATAATATTTTGCGTGTATTAATTTTAATACCTGATATCTCAAGTGTTTTGATTATTTAAATTATTTAATATAAAGTTCAAAATGCTCAAAAAGCAAGCGTGTCAAATATTTTGCGTATATTTTATTAATACCTGATATGAATTCTATTCTTTATAATGTATATTAATTTTGGTTGTTTCTTTTTTTTTTTCTTATTCATTCACAGTTGAGACGGAGGATCCCGAGTTCACGGATGTCATTGACAACATTACAGTACCTGCCGGTAGAAATATTAAATTAGCCTGTTCTGTAAAAAATTTAGGCTCATACAAGGTAAGAAACTTTTGAATTTACAATGAAAAAAATATATGAAGAATTTATAAAATATTAACTACATTGTTATCTTTTATCAGGGGGTGAAAAAGAATAGTGTACTCGTACATCCTTCATAGTTAGTTTTGCACTGGTATCAGTTCATATTTTTCACTATTTCTTGTCCTTTCGAAATCACATGTAGTTTTGCTTATGAAAATGCACTTCCTTTTTTGTTTCGTCTTCAAGTTAACAAAATATTGCGCATTTACAAGTTGATGTGCAGTGCAAAATGTAGTGTTTGCACTTTTCGCCCATGCACAGGGAGTGCGAAAATTTTATTATTTGTCAATGTTTGATTGATAAAACAGGAGTTTCTATTTGAAATTTTTAGTTTACCATACTTTATATAATTTATTGTCTGGATATATACAGGGTGGCGCAATAGAACGTGCATATTTAAAAAATAGATTAAAAAATAAATACAAAAGATATGGTTAAAATAAATGTAAGGCATTGTAGAGTAATAAATGGAGTTTATTTTTTAAGAATAACATCATCTAAATGGTGACCCTCTCTACGACGGCACTCCTCTAACCGCAAACGAAAATTATTGAAAACTTTCTTCAGTAATACTGGTGTAATGGCTGCCATTTCACCACGGATATTCTCCTTGAG
The DNA here is from genome assembly GCA_019455685.1 of Philornis downsi. Lineage (NCBI taxonomy): Eukaryota > Metazoa > Arthropoda > Insecta > Diptera > Muscidae > Philornis > Philornis downsi. The sequence continues at coordinate 1,094,699 of JAHXMU010000708.1, read as the reverse complement.
CTGAACGATGTTTCTTGGATTATTACTGTAGACTTTGTGTTTGAGGTATCCCCACAAAAAAAAAGTCAAGAGGCGTCAAGTCTGGACTACGTGGGGGCCATGGGATATCACCTCTTTTCGAAATCAGTCTGCCAGGGAACATCTGCTTCACCACCGCCATGGAGTCATTTGATGTGTGACAGGTAGCTCTATCTTGTTGGAACCAAGTTCTGGAATTCACCATTCTTGAACTTTCAATTTCTGGAGTCAAAAATCCGTCCAACATCTCAAAACAGCGTTCCATATTAACCTTGACGTTTTGGCCCCGCGCATTTTCGAAGAAAAAAGCACCAATTGTTCCTCTGCCAGAGATTCCTGCCCATACTGTCACTTTAGGACTATGCAATGGTTTCTGGTGTTTGATTTTGGGATTTTCACTGTTCCAGTAACGACAATTTTGACCGTTTACGAACCCATTCATAAGGAAATGAGCCTCGTCAGAGAAAAGGATATTGTCGAAATTGGAAAATCGATTATGCATTTCATTAGCAAATGCGAGCCTTGCTATGAAGTCCGACTCTTTCAATTCTTGTGTTAATTGCAGCTTATATGGATGCAGTTTAAGATCCAATGTTAAAAGTCGTTGCAAACTTCGTCGCGATAATTGTAAGACAGACGATCTCTTGCGAGTCGACATTTGTGGATTTCCTCGTACTGACTCCATAACTCTCTCACCATTGTCTTCGGTCCTAGATGTGCTTGGGCGACCATTTGCTTGTGGTTTAAATGTTGAACCGGTCTCTTCAAAACGCTTTACCCTTTACTTTTTAATTAAATTAGCACTCGGAGCTTCACTAATCCACCGTAGTCCATATTCAGCACAATATATGAACGAGAGTTCTCGTAAAATACGCGCACGCAGAATGCGCGACGCTTCCCGTCGAAGCGATTAAAACTCCATGAGCCCGCCAACCCAACGATGTAGGCGCCCCAACGCCCGCGCCTTTTCTACCCCGCAAAAAAAGATGATGCAATATGCACGTTCTATTGCGCCACCCTGTATTTTTACGGTATATTAAAAAGTAGATCATCGCAGCATATTTTCATTAAAATCAATGGTATTCTAATGAAAACAGTTTATTGGGATATTTGTGGTAGGTTTTCTAAAGACTAGGTTATTCAGCATATTAGTTACCGAAGAAAACGAATTCCAAAAGGGTTTACTTAATGATCATTGTAATTATACAATAATACAGAGTTGTACCATAAACCTGTACAGTAATATCAGGTTAATTGACTTACATTTACCTTAACCCAACATCCTTTTGTGGTGCTGCAAAAAATTATCTTAAACAGGGACCTTCACGGATGCGTAGTTTGATTTCAGTTTTGATATTTGTATTTGTATATTTGTATTTGATATTGTCAATTTATTTCATGTACATTCCATATTTTGGTCCGTTCGTCTTATCTGAAACAAAATTAGAAACTTTCTCTTTCAAAATATAATGAAATGGATATTTCGACTCGAGAACCTGAAATGCAAATACAAAATTGTATGTAATTCCGTTTCCTAATCTGCATCAAAACTGAAACCACATATAGTTGTTTAGTTTCTTGACAGAGAAAAGAGCCTAATTGCAGAATGTAAAAATCGTTGAAATAATCTATTTTCTGAGTTTACGATGCTAGACTCTCAGAAAGTTTCACATTTACTTAAAAATTTTGGCTACTTGTGAATTTTAAGATTTTAAATGAAATACAAAGAGAACTTTTCATAAACTGAATCACAATCAAAATTGTTTCTAATTTCTTTTCGGATAGAAGAATCAAAATCCAAATTGTGTGTAATTTTGTTTTGGATGTATGAAACAGAAACAAAATTCAATACAATTTTGATTCGGCTGCCGGAATTAAAATGAATATTTTGTATGTTTTTCCAGAAACTTAAACAAATTAAAACTTTGATTTCGTTTCGTTTGAAACATATCAAAACTATTTTCGGCTTTGATTTCATTTCATAGGCGGTCCCTACTCTGAATTATAGCGCAATGAAATATGCAAATTTGTAACTTTCTGATATCCTTTTTTTGGGAAATGTTTATGAAGACCACCGACTTTTGCTATATCGGGCATAATCATTCCGTTAATTTTTTTCACATTTTATTCAATACTACAATATAATTGACAAGAATTTAAGTAAATTCAGGGTAGGAACTACGGGTTGAAAGGAGAAAATCAAATTTCGATAAATCGGTGTTGCAGCATCGTCCATTTTCGTTTGCAGGACTTGGTTACTAAATATTTGATATATGGCATTGATTGAAGGTACCGGAATGGGTATGGCAATGCGCTTTGTTTCGATTCAAAGACTTTGGTAAATGCTCAACGTGTGCTAAATTTGGCTTAGTTTGATGTTGAAGATATAAAGCTAAAAATATATAGGCTGAAACGGCTGCCATTTGTGTGGGAGGTACCAGATGGGACGGGATTAATCGGTCGATTTTTCAAAATTTTACCAAGGATAGTAAAACAATACAACACGCTTAACGTGTGCAAAATTTGGATTTATTTAAACTGGAACATATACAGTAAAAAGAATATAGGGTTGAATCGGAGACGGATTTTTTTTTTACATACTCATATGAGGAGTTGCAGGCAGACATTGAGTTTCGGAAAACCGCTGAATTTGTATGAGAAACACCAGAATTGTTTGGTTTTTGACAATGGTAATATTTGATTTTGGGGCATCACCGATAAATATAAGAAATTTTGAAGCTCTTTTTTTCAAAAGTGGTTTTGAAGAAACTTTTTGGCAGATGAACATAGCTAGAGCGTACAAGGTCGACTTGAAGCACGACGGTTTTCTGAAGAGGGTCAAGATATTTACTATTTTTTTTTTTTTAATTTTTGAGTTGCTACGTGATGTATTTGTAAACTAATATTGAAAATTTGGCAAAAATATATTGCTTGTATTATAATTCCCAGAAAAAATTTACAGCATTTTTCCGCTCGAGAAATTTACAAATAACATTGAGAAAAAACTGTGAAAACTTCTGAAAACCTGGTATCATAAATTCAGAAAATAAATTATTTTAATCATTTTCACCTTTCATACAAAATACATTTGTTTTTAGTTTGGACTCAGATTAAGAAACTAAACTGCTTAGAATTATATTTTAGTTTTAGGTTCTCAAATTCGAAAATCTGTTTCGTTATGTTTCGATAGAGAAACAGAATCAATTTAGGTTTTCAATTTAATTTCAGGGAAGAAACGAATTACTGTATGAAGTGAGTTGCTATTTCAAATATGAATCAAAAACAATTTTCTATTGTACTTCAAATAAATTTGCAATATCAAAACCGAAACGAAACCAAATATTAGTGAATGTTTCTGCTATATAATGTTGGTAATTAAGCATTTTCAAGTTATTCTTTACATTTCATATTGTATATATTTTCCATTACGTTCAGATAGTTTAAAAAATGTTCAAAATAAAAAAAAAAAAAATACATAAATAAATAAATTAAATATTGTTGCAATAGCTGTATACTGAATCATGTTTCAGTTATCTGAGTTAATATCGGCATTAGCAAAAGTTATAGAGAACCGTATGGGAGAATTGCTGGGAAGCTTTGTAAATTCTTTAAAGGATCATGAGGCTCAGTGTACCTAAAGCAATTATTCCTGTGTACATATCAACACATTGATACTGTTGGTGTTTGATGAGAAGCGACTTACATTTTCTGTTAATTTAAGCATTATTCAGGAAGTGTAATAGAGAGTCTAATATGGAGTTGATTGTTTCATAAAGTTATGTTTTTACGCTTTGATGTTGTATAGAGATGGTGATAGATTGATAGAGATGATTGGTATGATAGCAGAGGGAGTAGCGGGGAATCCTCTAATCAATTTGATACCTCTCTCGTTGTAATTGTGGAATGTAAATGTTGGACTGTATTGCGAATTATCCAATTGCGATGATCTTTAAGAGGACCAATTTCACATTTGGTTTCTACAAGAAAACTGAAAATTGGAATTTGTAATTTGGATCATATAATTCCACAGTCATGTGAAATTATATGTAATAAAATTGATTGTGCAGAAATTACAAGTGACGATAAATAAAGGATGAGAATTAGAATTAGTGTCAATTCAAAGAAGATTTATTCAGGCAACGAATTGTGCTTACCAGTTGAGATCTGATTTGTAAGTGATTTTTTCTTATTACAAAACTTTCGACAACAGTTAATTTCATATGTTACAATTCAGAATTTCAGTTCAGTTTTAGTATACATATTTTCACTTAATGGAGTTATGTAACACTTCAGGGCCAAAAATTTGAGTTAATTCACAATAATATTCTTACACAAATACATTTTAATGTACAAAAAAAAAAAAAAGAAATTTTAATTTTAATGTAAATTCAATGGTAAATTCAAATATGTATATAATCTTAAAATTATGGCTGAAATGTTGAAGTTTAGACAGATGTTAATTTTGTTGACTTCAAACACATCTTTAATTTATTTATGAAAATGTTTCTAAAAATGTTGCATTTTTTCTTTTAAAACGTTTAATTATTTAATTTTTTTCAGTACAACTTTTAACCACTCCTCTGCTATTTCTGCCACTTCGCCTACTAATATCTCGTCCACACAAAATGTTGCTGCAAATTTTCAGTTTGAGGTCTTTGCCAATTTTTGTTCTTTTTCGGGTTTCTGTGGTTAAAATGCTATTCAATATTGAATTTCCGTTTAAAATGTATATTGTATGAACACAAACACTTGAACAAACATACATACATATACATACATGCATAAAGAGTACTTGCATATAAGACAATTTAAAAGTATTGCTGCTATACATGCATTCCTCTATTGATACCGAACTTGTTTACATATTAGTACACACACACACACACACACACATATGGGGTTATCTTCTCTCCTCCTTCGACACTTGAGTGTAAAGCAGTTAAGGACTCGATGTAGGGAGTAAAGTAGATGTGAACAGGAACATCTTGTTAGTGTTTATTAATTAAGCAATTCATTTAAGTTGACTTTTTGTGGGTAAACTTTTCTGTGGGATTTTGTACATTTTGTACATTTTGTACATTTGTTTTATCTTTACATGCATACATATATAACTTTGCATAAAATTTCTTATATATATAAGTTTATGTGCATTTGTTTGATATTTACCATATCGTTTCATTTGGTAAATTGAGATTTTTTCGAACTTTGTTTTTTTTTTTTTGAATTGTAATAGAGGTTATCTGCAGGCAAATGATAGGAAACAGATATTAATGAAGGGATAAAAAGGAGGTGAACAAATTACTGAACTGCTGGTAAAAAAACCCCAATTTGGTACATACGAATGTGCGGTCCATAACGAAGAGTGTAACAACTGGGGTTACTTTTTCTGATATAGTCAAAAAGACCATCTATGTGTCAGGTTTTATGTTTATATTTTAGTAAGTTCATTAAAAATTTTAAAAATGTTAGATGCATTTAATATTACTAGGGAGTACGTTATAAAACCAAAATATTTTGTAAAAAATTTTAATAAATCACAATTTATTCCTGATGTCGAATAAAGTAAACACAATTCCTTTAACAAAGTATGAGTTTCTGTAAACATAAGCTTCGACAATTATTTAATGCCATTTAGTTCGTTTTTTTATATTCATCACTTTATATGAAATAAGAAGAAATGGAAATCAGTTGCAATAAAGGCTCGATTAAAATGTTTCGACGGGTTTTCACGGTTATGCAATTAATATTTATTGAAAAATTTTTGGTAAATATTTTTCTGGTATGTAATGCCCTCACTTACATACACTGATTAATTCATTTACTTGTATAGGATTATAAAATAGTGTAATATATCTTTATCCAATTAGTGATTTGAAATACGCCGATCTGGCAAGGTTGCTAGCTGTTAAATACCTGTCATCTGAAGTGTTATTTATTTATTGAAATATATATGAATAATATGTATAAATATATATATATATATACATATATATACAGGGTGGACCATAAGGGTGTTGGCGGTTTAAATATTCAATTAAAAAAAAAACTACGAAACATAAAAAAAATATATTTGTATTTTTAAAAAGTAGAAGCATGGGAATTTTTAAGACTTAAAAATAATGTTGTCCAAATGGCTTCCCTCGGCTGCTTGACACTCTTGGAACCGAAGTCGCAAATTTTGGAAAACTCGTTGAAAAGTTGTTCTCGGTATTTTGTTACTTTCCTGAATAATGTTCCTCTTCAACTGCTCTAAATTGGTCGGATTATTCTCGTAGACTACCGATTTGAGGTAGCCCCATAGAAAATAATCGCATGGAGAGAGATCGGGGCTACGTGGGGGCCATTCAATATCCCCCCTTTTCGAAATGAGTTTTCCAGGAAAAACATTTTTCAGCAGCTCCATAGATACCCTAGCCGTATGATATGTGGCCCCATCCTGTTGAAACCACATCCTCGAGGTATTGCCTTGAAGTCCTTGCAAAGCTGGCACCAAAAAGTCTGCTAGCATGTTGCAATAATTGTTCGCTCCAACCGTCATCGCATGCCCTCTTTCGTCCTCAAAAAAGTATGGTCCAATAATACCGGTTGACGTTATCCCAGCCCACACGACAAGCTTAGGGCTGTGAAGTGGACGTTCATGCAAGCGTCGGGGATTAGTCTCGGACCAGAACCGACAATTTTGCTTGTTCACATGGCCATTAAGGTGAAAATTGGCCTCATCACTAAAAATCACGTTGTTGAAATTGTTGAACCGCTCTAGCATCAAATTGACAAAGTTAAGTCGGTTATTGGCATCATCGGGTTTTAATTCTTGAACTATCTGAATCTTATAAGCCTTCAAATGCAAATCACGTTTCAAAATTAGTCGTAAAATTCTTTTGCTTTGTTCTTTTGACACCCAAAGACTGACTTCTCTTACGTGTTGACTGTTGCGGATTTCGCTGAACTGAAACACGAACATGCTCCACAATGTCGGCTGATCTTGCAGAAACTGGGCTACCACGAATCGTAATTGGTACTGTTGAACCGGTTGTTTCGAACATTCTGATCCATTTTCGTATCACATTGGCGCTTGGAACTTCACTTAAATCGTGTAAATCGTGTTCATGCCGATACAAACGTCGTGCAGTAATCACTGATTTATTGTTTTCGTAATGCGCTCGGACACAAAATGCACGCTGCACTCCCGTGTACGGCTCCATGACGATTAAATTTCCAGGAAGCGGCGCAGCGAACAACATATCCCCCCGCCACCCCGCGCCGCGCGTTACCGAAAAATTGAAGAATTAAATCGCCAACACTCATATGGCCCACCCTGTATAACCGAAGAACGCGTAAAACTAGTTAAAACTTACTGTCAATTGGCGACCAAGGTCATGCAAATTGATGCCGTTAGAGCGTTTTTATGGTGCTACGTCAAAGACCGCGTTTGCGAGTATAATCCCCAGACGTACCGCCAGAAATGTGGGAAAAAGTGGCCATAAACTACTTCAAAAGGATCCATTGCTGCAACTAATCTAGAGGCATCATTTAAATAGCATTGTATTTCATAATGGCAAGGTCAAGACATTATAATGAAGTAAAAGTTTCATTGTAATAATAGATTTATGTGGGTTTTATTTAAATTTACTTTTGAAACCGAAAAATGGACAACCCTGTATAAAGTGCCGATTGTTAAAAGTTATAGAACGGAAGTTTTCTATCAATGCTATTACATTTTATATTAAACTCTTTGTAGTATTTAATATGTTGTAAGTTTTTTTTTTTACTATTTTTACTATTGTGGTTTCACGATTACTATTGTGAACAATCATGGCGTGATAGTAAACACACATGGTTATCGTTCGTATGATCGCCGGTTCAGCTCCACACACAGTCACCTATCATTATTTGAGCTGTGGTCACCTCGATGTATTTGACGAACATCTCGTGTAGACGAGTAATCGACAAGGCATGTTAATGCCTTTCAAATTGTAATGTTCGGAAACGTTGTTAAACTGTAGGTTCCTTATAGTGAGTTTAAAAATAGAGTACATGTAAGCTAACTGAATGTGAGATGCTCTCCCATGGAGCATTCATGAGTTGCAAGGGATTTTTTTTTATTGTGAATTTTAAGTTAGCCGTATATTCGTGTCGCCTTCTCAGGAACCACTTGAATCAGAGCGGATATAATATAGATCATACGTCACATAACACTACACGTATTTTAATTAATATTAATCATACCACATCTTATAGCCATGACGTTCAGTTCGGCTTCCAAATTTCTGTTTTTTGATCTTTTAGGCCGTTATTTCAAATTGCTATTATTGAATTTCTCATTTGAAGGTCTGTAAAATTTTAGACTTCTGGATATTTTACATTATATTTTAACGTAAAATCTCTACTAGCATTCATTTAAATAGGGCATAATAAGAGGGGAATTACGAGTGGCCATAGAATACCAGAAATATTTTATCTTCTAATTTGGTATATTATTTTGTAATCTTCTAGAATACCAGAAATATTTTATCTTTTAATTTGGTAGTACTGTGAGAGACATCTGTCCCAAAATTCCTATCGCATCGGCGGTCGTCTTCGTATTTTCCTAATCTGAGTTAAGACATCAGAAACGATTAAATGGATGACCGTTTAAAGAAACGGATATTTTTTTTTATTTATTAATCCAACAATAATTTAAGTCTAAAAAATAGATAACTGTGTGCAGTTTTTGAGTTTTATTCCAAGATAGTGCAACAACTAAATCTTGTTATTACATAAAAGTGAATTAATAGAATGGAGTTACATTGAATTTAGAAAAAAAGGTTAAAAATCTTCATTTGAAAAACAAAAAAAAAAAAATAGTAAAGCTAAACATTAAAAGAAAATTATTGTTTATAGACAATAATCAAAACTGTTCAAAGATGTTCAAATTTTCAGTTTGATAAATTCTCCCTATTAAGTTATTTATAAATCGTTACATTCTCTTATTGCGTAGAAAGGAGAATAGAGAATCTTATTAAAATAGTTATCATTTAATCTTATAAAATAATCCTTAAAAAGTTTGTATCCTCTAGCACAGAAGTGCGGTACCTCCAATGTTTGTTGAAAATAATTTTTAAGTATTTGTTTCGTAAGTGGCTCCTTGCCCCGTTGTGCCATATAGGTGAAGCGAAAGACATTATAGACCCTATAACACACTTGTAAATAAGATTTTTATGTTTAAGACTTAGACTCAATCGTCTGTTCAAAAATGGGCAAATGAATGAACGCAGTGCCTTCTTGCAAGATAATTAAATATGTTTCTGGAAGGAGAGTTTTTTTTTATCGGAAATCACCCCAAGATATTTAACATTATTTTGAATTTCTCTGGTGTTGCCTTCAAAGTGTTTTGGTCTCGTCGGGATTCTTTTCGGAGATTTTTTGAAAGGGAAAATTATGCTTTATGCACTTTTTTCTAAAAATCTGTTATTGATGTTTTTGGCGAACATAATTGGTTTATTGATTCCCTCTGTTTTGGGAAGTCCCCTCCTTGAGCAAATTTCAGCAAAAGATCTCGAGATGAGAATAAGTTTAAATCTGGTCCATACAACACTTTCTGCGCTATAGACTTCAGAGGAAGAAAATCGGTTCGGTATATAAAAACTTATCCATTTATGAATAATAAACATTTTTGATTAATAGACATTTTCATAGTTTTTTAAACAATTTCGTCATTCGCTGTTTAGCCAGAAGCAGTGTATGATGGTGTTGCACAGGTATTCAACCCAGATTCGCCCCAGAGTCACCCCAGTTCATAAATGTTCTAAGGGGTTGCAACAATTGTGGGCGATATTATGAAAAATGGTAAAAGTTACGAAAATTTAAAATATTATTTAAAAAAAGAGGTCGTTTTTGGTTCGCCCACCTATCTAATACTTAGCCGATATGTTATTCACAATACTATGGATTGCGAGTGTCGCAATCGATACGAATTTATCCTGTAAGAACAGATTCATAAAAGGGTTAAATTTAATTTTTGAAATATTACCATTTTTTCGAATTTTTCTAATACTTTCACTATTTATTCGTTAGTAAGAACCAATAGATGGCAATATGTGATTAATACGATAAGAAACAACTCCAATTTGTATGGATTTGTAAAAGAACGTTTATTCAATAGTGTAGGAAAATACGGCAACCCATTAGAGATATAAGATATATTATATTAATAAATATATCATGCATGATAGAAAGCCGCGCTATCTGAAATTTTTGAAAAAATTTGTTATAATATTATCGTAAACAAACATTGCTTTGTTATTATTTACTAGTTTAAACATTAATCATTTATGCTTCTGCATATTTCTAATTTCATGAGCAATCACCTTATCCTCCCCCTGGAATTTTATTGCTTTTTAGCTTTACTTATTTCATGTTAACAAACAAAAACGTTCATAGTTTCATTTTTCTATGTCACCTCGAATGAATTTTCTGTTTGTTTAATTTTCTAAAAATAACTATGTTGAAATCTATCAATATGTCAATAGTTTTTCTATTGTACATTTTCCGAATAACATTTCTTTTTAATCTACTCCTTAGGGGGAGGGGACGTAACCCAAAAAAAAAGTCGGCCAATTGACAAATTGTAAAAACGTCGGAATAAATTTCAATACCAAAAAAAGCCTAAATTTTTTTATGTCGACTTTTTCTCTGACAATTCCTGAAAGTATGCAAATTATAAAATAACATAACATGTCAGCCTGTGTGGTATGCAACAGAACAAAAAAAAAGAAATCAACTTTTTACACTCTGTTTGCACAGTGCCCGGCCATGGAAATATTTACACACATGTTCACAATATGCCGTTGTTATTGTTGTAACCCCAATTCTCCCACTACGTGCCAACAAAAGTAAAGTTTGACTACTCTTGGCATACCAAGGCATCCAACCAGTGGATGTCATGCTCTCAGTGGTGTGGGTGTGTGTGTGTGTATGGAGGGAGTGTGTCTGGGAATCACTTGTATTACTGAAGCCTTCAGGTAATAGTTAAGATCAAAAAATGGTGCTCAGCATTTGGAACATTTTTGTCAACACAATTTCAAACAATAAAACGTGACTATGCATGCCAAAGTAGCTGCAATAATTCTGAATGTAGGGAGAAGCAGGGAGATGACACCGGCAGGGAGTTGACAGCGAGTGGTAGCTTCAGGGATTACTGCCATACAACTGGAGACCTTTCGATGATTATGGACAAAGGGACATTTTGTAGCCTTAGGAATCTATCTCGTCGTGCATATCTATGATTATAATTTGTTAAATGCTAAAATAACATTTGATATAGATTAAATAAAATATTTTAAATATTTAGAAATATGCTATCATATAATGTTGCATACTTTTAGACATTTTGTTGCGCTTTGCACAAAAGCAATAAATCTCGAAAACGTTTCAATACTATTCGAAACAAAGTAATGAAGAATGAAAAGCTTTTAAAATTACAAATATTTTTATTGCTCTCCAAAACTTGCATGTTTTTCTTTACATTTTAATTAAAGTTAATGCAACAAAATGTCTTTCTAGTGAATCACAAAAGTTTTTGTAATTTTTTGGTTATTAACGAAAGATTTCGTACTTGACATTACATAAAAGTTAGTGCCATCAAAATGTCACTAGACAATTTATGAAAAATGGCAAGAGGGCCAAAGACATCATCATCTACCATATCGAACAACTTTATCAGCATCAAACGCCCTTCGCCCTCCCCCTCACTAAGAGTTTTAACATCTGCAGTATGCTTTCATCATATTGTGTGCAGTAGTATCAGAAGCCATCGGTATCATTTAAGTGGCAACAGTTGTTGCCAACATTCAAGTTCACCGAAAGTTTAATATTATGGCAAAAATTTTAATGAAGGTAAACGATATATTGTCACAAGACCAACGACAAAGATACGATTATATTAATTTAGATAAACAGTAAGACCTATTAAACTTACGAAACTAAAATGTCTTAGTCATTTCGAAAAGTTCAAAATTGTTAGAAATGTCTTAGGTTATTAAAAAGTTGTGAGCTAAAATTAAATAGGAACATTCGAAATTGTACCGATCATACGCCATGTGCGGTGGAATAGAGAAACTGTGGGTTGTCACGTTTATGTGGATTTACGTGAGATATTTAAGTGCAGTAACAGCAGGATTACTTGCACTTACATGCAATTTTGTTTCCTTGTGGCGCATGAGATAAAAATTATGTCTCCTTTGTTCGGTACTGTCGGGCTATTCGGTCTTCTACAGGTTTAGACTATGGCACATTTTGTCTAAGTCTTTTGCCTGATGCAAATCTAAAGCTATGTTCAGGCATTTCCCCACGACCCACGACTGTAAAAGACGTCTTGGTTTTTACTTTGTGTCCATCCCTATGCAGTCTACAGCATTTTATAGATGGCTACGATATCAGCTTCATATCAAATAAATTCCCCCTGCATCATATGGATGGGACATGGGAGACCTTTCATTTTCGCTGAGCTTACACGCTGTCCATTTTTCAACTCACTGAACAGAGCCTACAGCTTAAAGACGATCCCAAACGTCAGTTTGAGAATCCTTTACTTCTTCTTTTTTCCATTACGTCCCTTGGAAGCATATGCCTTCCACAAAATATCTCCATTTTAGACAGTATTTTCGTGTATTCCCGTATAAGATTGCACTGTCCTACTGTTTAGACTTTCGTGCATCTCCAGGCGTTCTATGGTCGACCATGGCTTATTGAGCCTTTGAGGATTCCAATCTAGCGCCATCCTTGTGAAGCTATCCGGCTTCTTTCTGATGTTATGGGCAATCCAATTCCAGCTTCTCAAAAATTTTCATGACTGTTTAAGTTTTATGTTTAAGATTTATGTTTATTTTCTAAGTTGAAAACATCCACATGAAATTTAAAGAAAACTTTCCGTCAATAGAATTGGAATTAAAATTGTTTCTAATTTCGTTTTGAGTGTATAAGTCAGAATTAAAATTGTTTATGATTTCATTTTGGATATAAGCGCTTGATAGAATCGGAATTCAATTTATATATAGTTTTGATTCGGGACACAAGAAACTGAAACAAATCAGAATCATTTATCATTTTTTTTCTTATTTTAATGGCCGTTCCTGATAAAAAATATTGTACTGGTTTTGATTAGAGATTAATGCAGGTTTAATCTCTGGCGGAGTTGTTGGAATACAACTTAGTAGAGAGATAGTGGACTGTATATGGGATTGACTTGAAGTTGACTAACTGAGGGCCAATTTTTACGTGCCGGGCAGTAAGTTCTGGGCTAAAGAATCGACGGGTTTAGAATAATCGCATAATTTCTCAGAGTTAAAAAATTATACAATTAAATTTAACATTTAATATATATAAATATATAAAAAAGGGAGAGATAGAAAAAATGCAAATGTATAAGAGTTAATTCAATATGTTTACTTCTAGAGAATGAGATGCTGGTAACATTAGATTTCCCATTTTGCTTTTTTCATATTTTCTTCCGGCTTACAGTAAATTATTCACAATAATCATTGAGATATTTATCGATAATTATTTAGATTAGTTTTAGATAACTTAAATAAGATCGTTATTTTTTATAATATTTAAATTTCATATTTTCATTAAATTCAACGTTAATTCATTAAACCTAAAATTAAGTATAAACTAAGAGGCTTATAAAGGGTGTCCCAACAACAACGCAAGATTTAAATTTGGCGCCATTCGAAGTGTCATTATTTGACATTTGAACAATTGTTATTGTTTGCTAGTAGGAGGTACGAGGTTAGTAAAAATGGAGCGCTATACGAATGAACAATGCATTCTCATTGTGAAATTGTTTTACCAAAATGGTGAAAGTTCTGCGGCAACAGTTCGCAAATTGCGATCAATTTTGGGGATCACAATAATGCTCCAAAAGAGTCGACTATAAAGAGATTAACGGATAAATTTGCCAAAACTGCGTCTACTAGTGATGTAGAGACAACAAAGCGCCTTTGACCAGGTCGATCGACCGAAAATATCGCAGCTGTACGTGCTGATGTCGCTCAAACTCCGTCCATTTCAATTCGACACCGAGCTCAGCAAATTGGTGTCTCCAAATCCACTACGCAGCGAATTTTGACGAAAGATTTGCATCTTCATGCATACAAAGTTCAATTGACTCAGGAACTGAAGCCAGCTGACCATGGACAGCGAAGGGAGTTCGTTAATTTGGGTATTGGGGAGACAACATGAAAATGCTGGTTTTGCCGATAAAATCATCTTCAGTGACGAGACCCATTTCCATCTTGATGGCTTCGTCAATAGGCAGAATTGTCGCTTTTGGGGTGAGGAAAATCCTCAAGTGATTCACGAGAAGCAAATGCATCCTCAACGTGTCACTGTGTGGTGTGGATTTTGGGCTGGAGGAATCGTTGGACCTTTTTTTTATGAAAATGAGGCATGTCGAGCGCAAACAGTCAATGGTTTTCGGTGTCGTGAAATGATAACCAGTTTGTTCGTGCTTAGAATTGAAGAAATGAATGTGGAGAGCATGTGGTTTTCACATGACGGCGCCACATGTCATACAGCCTGAGAAACAATTCAATTGCTGCATCAGTCATTTAAATCTTGCTGTCTCATTGGAACACCCTTTACAAATATATTAGGTCTTTAAATGCCTCAGAATAAGTCCTGCATTTGAGCTAAATGACGGTTTAAAGTTAACGTATACTTAACTTCTTTAACTAAATTTAAGATTTTTCCGGTACGGTTCGATATGTGTACAAAATAGCATACGTTTTCTTCATTTTACTACACCCCCAGCAAGTGCAATACAAATTGGCTTCAAATTGCTTTAAATTTCATGTTAATTTTTATACCTCATTCTTATTGCCTTTCTTTATAATGCATACTCGTATGTTTTACTTTCATTATCTCCACTACTTGCATACACTTACATATATGTACATATACATACACATATGAGCACTTGTGTTAGTTATGGGATTAGTTACAAAATCATGCATTAAAAGTCATTAAATGTACTATAATCTCTACTAATACTTAGCTTGTAAAGTGCTTCCATAGTTTCTCAATGACTTGCTGGCGCAACTTTGAATCGAGGCAACGGCAAAAAAGAGTTATGAATAGAATGAATCGCTCTTCAACTTAAAGCCATTGAATTAATAACACTCATACATACATCCATGGGGACTCATTAAATTTTCATGCGCATTTGTTTGGCTTTCGCTGGGGAGTTTTCAGGCCGTACCAGCAGTAGAACACAGAGAGAACAAATCTCGGCAAATTTAAAGAGGGAATTAATTTAAACAAAATGTATTTAAATTTCAATTGTGAGTTGTGATACATTTTTTTTAATGTGGTTTAAAATATTGATCTACACCAAATGCATGTAAGAGAGAAGAAATTCATTAGAGATTAGTAATTGTAGATTAAGTGATTTTTGGGTCACATACCGCAGGAGCTAAAGAAAATCCTGATAAATACTAGCAGTTTATTGCCTAAATGTTACCAAAATGGTACCTTTTTAAAACGATTGCTATTAGAGATGAAAAGTGGATCCTTTACAATACAGCCCAGCAAAAGAGATTCTGGTCTCAGCAAAGGAAACGCTTTCAAATTTCATTAAAGGCTGAATTGCACCAAAAAGATTATGCTGTCAATTCGAACTGCTTTCAAATAAGTAAAAAACATGACCTTGCTTGCAGATGGAACCGTCTTCGCCTTTTTGGGGAACGATTCTCCTATTCCAGTCCACTGCTATGATTGTTCTTTTGTCTCAGCTGTGAAGTGCTGGATTCATGTTTCATCCATGGTTATCAATCGACGCAGGCATTCTGACAAACACTCTACTTAGACATCTTCAGGACGCAGTCTTTGCTCTATTGAAAGCAGGTGCGGCATCCATCTTGCGCACAGCTTTCTTATTTTCACATATTCGGTTACTTTTTTAAATGCTTATCATTTCATCTAGTTCACGCACCTTCAGCCGACCAATACCATTGTGTTGATTTTCTTAACTTTGTATCTCCTCAATTGGTCGGCCACTACGGTGTTCATCTTGGCTGCACGTACGGCCTCGTTTAAACTCTGCCACCCAATATTTTGCAGTTGTAAACGAAGTAGCAGACTTTCCCGGAGTAGAATCTACCTATAGCTCGAATGTAATATTAGTTGAACTGAGACCTTTCAAATGTAAATATTGAAATATGGAATTGCAAAGCGGTGGCCAATTTTTTTTCATATATACAAAATTTACAGAAATCTTTTTTTTTTTTTGTTCGCTTAAATAAAAATACTAAACAACACGGCGCCTTGAAACTTAAAACATATATTTTATAAGGTTGCCACTTTTCTCCAACATTTTTTTTTTTTCAATCTACTAGCACCATCTGACGTGTAGGTCGGTTTTGGGACCGATCTCGTATGCTAAAGAAGCATTTAGAATATTGCAAAAAGCCTTCGGTGAGCAGACTTTGTCGGAGAAAAATGTGTACAATTTGCGTCAAAAACTCCAAGAAGGTTGAGAGTGAATAAGGGACAATGAGTGCCTCGCGACTAACAAGATCTCGTCCATGGATGTCGCGTGAAATATATCTGGGATTTGGCGCTCAAAAACCGTCTATTAACAATTAAGTGTTGGCATTTCAAATGGAGTGCCACGTCTCATCATCAAATCAAGATCTACTCTATCTTATGATTCTTTTCTAGGTGACGTAAACATATCCTGATAACTTCATAATAATTAATCCATTAGTTTAGCCTCCTGTTCGGACCGATCGCAGCGCAATGGTTAGTATACCCTGCTAGCGTTCGCATAATCCCGGGTTCAATCCCGCATGGAGCCACCTATCATTTTTTAGAGCGACGCTCACCTCGATAGGTCTGACGAACACTTTGAGTAGTGGAGTAATCGGCAAGTTTGTAAATGCTTCCCAAACTATGACGTTTGGAATTGTCGTTAAACTGTATGTCTAGAAATAAAATGCGAGTAAGCTCACTGAATGTGAGAATCTTTCCCATATCTCGTTCATGAAATGAAATGGAATTTGTTTGTTGACCAGAATAGAGATGCGGACATGCAAACTTTATACATAAAAAAAGCATGACGAAATTTATGGTAGTTCCTTCGAATCCGCCCTGAAACCTTTTTGCTCATTCGTTTATGTAGTTCCGAATCAATTATTCTCTTCTAACATTGGTTAATTTCTGACAACCGGCTAAATGTTAGTAAAATACTAAGCATTTGAATCCATTCTTGCCTAACGAATTCAGAGTTTGTAATTTGTAATAGTTACAAATCTGTGTAAAAATATTTTCACAAATTTCTGTCAACATTTCTTTACCGCCACAGTTTAGCTCCAGACATCATATGTGCGCACTATAGGTATACTTCTTTGAATTGTCTCTAAGTAAATAATCCTGGAAGCGCCTTTCTGCCTAGACCAACGACTTTGACAGATTCACTGCTAATTTTTCATTGTCGTCTTTCGATGTTACGTGTTAAGTCCTTGCTGTCATTTCCCTAATGTTTTTTCGTTCAATACTTTTTTCCCCCTGTTCTCTGTTTGGTCTGTATTCTATATCTACGATCGCATTGAAAGCAAAACATTTTCTGCTGGCAAATGTTTGCACAGAAAGTAAAACGAATAAAGTTTTGTCATTCTTGTGATTCCTGATAGTTTTTCGTTGTCCTTTTTTTCATTTTCAAATTTTTTCCTCTGATTATAATGTAAGTGGTTGTTGTTTTTGTCCGACAAGACCAGAGACGTGAGTTGTCTTTGTATGTTGAAATAGTTATACATTTAATTTTTTTTTTTTCGTTATTTTGTCTAGCTAGCCGGCAGTCCAGGCAGTGGCGGGTCGTTGGTTCAGCTTATAACATGACTCATGTCTAATGTTGAAAAATTAATGATGTATAGTTTATCTAGGAAGACAACCGTAACGAACGAAAATCAGCCGGAGAAAAAAAAGGAATATGGAAGGGCATAACTCTGGGAAGCTACTTAAAGTTTTGTAGAGGAAATAGAAAATTAATCGTATTGAAATGGTTCTTGTGAAAAATGGAGTAATAGAGTAACACTGTGATTAATTCGGTTGTGGTTTAATGCTGGCAAATTGAACTTTATGCAATTTTCTTGGTGATTGATAAATGTAATTCATACTCCATATGTTGCTGAGAACCGCAGATTGCATTCAAGAACATTTCTGTGGTTTCAGTGGTTGCAGTAGTTCAGTAAGTGAACTTGTTATAAATATCGCCTTTTTTCACATATAGAGGGCGGTCCGAAACTAGCCGACCTTACGCATAGACGAAAAAGTGGCAATCTCATTGAAAATGTGGGGAACTAGGGAACTTTTAGGTTTCCTGGAGCGAAAGGTGGCTTTTGGTTTATACTTGTGCGAGCCCGAAATATCACAATAAATTTGTAGTATTTCTCACAAATTATTTACCGAGGGTAGAAATATAAATAAAAAGAAAACACCAAGAATTAGAATGATGGACTTGAACAATATCTTTTGTTTATCTGAATTTAAATAATTTGTGCAGAAGCTTACCAATTTGGACTACCTCGTTTGAACTCACAGTAACAAGTGAAGTTTGGTTTTAGATTTTAGTAATGGCAAAGCGACAAGGAGAGTATACCTATATAAAACCCATCGTTGCCATCTTTAGAACAATCGATAACACACACCACTCAAACTTTTAAAGTCTGAGTTGATGTGTGAATTACGCGGTCAAGCCATGAATGAAAATGATCAAAAATGTCGTAGTATATTTGGCATCAACACTCATAAAACATGTGTTTAAATTTTCAAGGCTCCACGTTGTTTAGTATTTTCATTTGAGCCATCAAAAGTAAACCATCTCAATGAATTTGTAAATATAAAAAAAATTGATAACCGTTATGTAACTCAATATTTCCATTTGAAAGGTCTCAGTCCAACCGATATTAAAGCCGATCTAGATTCCACAAAAAAAAAATTGGTCACCGTTGTGTAACTCAATATTTCCATTTGAAAGGTCTCAGACCAATCGATATTAAAGCCGAGCTATATTCCACTCTAGGAGAGTCTGCTCCTTCGTTTGTGACTGTAAAATATTGGGTAGCAGAGTTTAAACGAGGCCGTACGAGCAGTCAAGACAAATGTCGTGGTGGTCGAGCAACTGAGATGTCCACGCCAAACACGGTTGAGAAAATTCACAAAATGGTATTTGATGATCGTTGACTAAAGATGCGTGAGCTAGCTCAAATGATGGGCTTTACAAAAAAGTGCTATACATCGTATACTGGACGAAGGTTTAAAGATGAGAAAGCTATGCGCAAGACGGCTGCCGCGTTTGCTTTCAATAGAGCAAAAACAGCGACGTGAAGGTGTTTCAGTATAGTGTTTGTCGATGTTTCATTGCAATAATACCGAATTTTTAAGCCGATTTATAATCATCAATCAGAGACGGGTCCACTACTAGAATGGGTGAATCTCGGCCAAAGAAAGCGAAGACGGTTCCATCAACAGGCAACGTGATGGCGTCTGTTTTTTTGGGATGTCCATGAGATTATTATTATTGATTATCTTCAAAAAGGAACAACCATCAATGGTGAATATTATGCCAATTTATTGCTGCATTTGGGTTATGAAATTATAGAAAAAGGACGCATTTGGCTAAAAAGAAAGTGTCGTTTCATCAAGACAATGCTCCAGTTCACATATGAACTGTTGTAATGGCCAAAATTAATGGATTGAATTTGAAATTGCTTCATCACGCACCTTATTTGCCAGATTTAACTTCCTCGGACTATTTCCAAACTTGAAAAATTGGCTCGGTGGTAAAAAATTTGCCAGCATCGAAGAAATGGAGGAGTTTGACAGGTATTACTATAAACGGGGTAAGGAAGCTATTGAATATCGATGGAAAAAGTGTATCGTGTATTTTTGTGTCTTCCTTGATAGGTCGCCTAGTTTAGGACCATCTTCCTATAATAACTTAGCTCAATGTTCACGCTCGCAATAAAATCGGTTCATTACGAATGCTTTTAAATTAAAATTAGGGTTGCTTTCCACTTTTGTCAACTAAGGAACAAAAGGGGGATTATAAGAAAAGGCGAAAGAAAAAACGCAAAACTATTTTTATAAAAGACTAGAAATATTTTTAGACAAATTTTTTTCACTTGATCAGCACTTGCTGTCTATAGAATGGTAAACGGTATCTCCTTTACCGGTTCCTTATAAAGTTTAAACAGATTTAAGTTAAATTTAAATTGTGATTTGTGATATTTTCATTCGAATATGGCTTAAAATACTGATAAACTATTTTTACGCGTTCTTCGGTTGTTAAACGATCCATATTCGTAAATGGCAAATCTTTCACTAAATAAACAACGCTTCAAATGCCAGGTATTTAACAGCTAACAGCCTTACTAGACCGGCGGTTTTGAAATCACTAAATGGATAATCGTATGAATCCACAGCGTTATTACTGCAAACAATTTTAAAGCTGATTCAGTTTATGAAAAGTTTCGATTCAACTTTATTTCAAAAATTTCTATTAAGAAACATAAATAATTTTAGGACAGATGTGAGAGCCTATGAAAGCGTAAATTCGAAAAATAAATTATATGAATAATTTTTTGCTCTCGCGATTTTTCGCCGGGCTTTTTTCTCTTTTAATTAACGAAACTACATTTACTTTAAGTTCTGATTCAGATTTAGAAACGAAATGGCATAAAATAATATATTTTCATGTCAGATTCCCGAATCAAAATATCTGTGTCAATATATTTCGATGGAGAAACAGATTCATTTTATAATAAGTTGATAATTTCATTTAAGATAAAGAACAAATCGATGTTTGAAGTGAGCTGTTGTTTTGAATATGGGTGAGAACCCAATTTCGAATGTCATTTAAATAAATTTACAAAACCGAAACGAAACTGAACTTGCGAGGAAAGGTCTCCATCTATGACTTATGCTTTACCATTCACATTAAGACCATTTCACATTAAAGTAATGGTAACCCAATTTTTGTCCGTCAATGAATTCCTTAAATTAGTCAAGAATTTTGTATTCAATATTTTCTTTATACACGTTACTCCAATTTCTGTATCAAATTCCTGGTGAAGTCTCAATAACTAACTCTTATTTGGCATTTGATTTGTCGTTTAGGCTCTTGATGGGTTTATAGCTATGTATTAAAATGGAATCTTTGCTTGGATAATTTGCTAAACTCACACTGTTGTATAGTGCTATCATTGCTAGTAAACTGCAAATCATTAAATGGAAAATTACATTATATTGTTGACCCTTTGGGCAAACATTTGAAATGCCATTATGATGATACACATAATGAAAATGACTACTTTGCAAAATGTTGGTATTGCAAAATTGTATTTCATATAAATTTTGCCATAGTCAATGTTATTCATTATGTGGTGCAAATAATACCATTTAGGGAATTTAAAATAAACACTGGATAATTTGTATTTACTATCATTATAAATTAAATGAAATTATTATTACTTATACGCACCTAAGGCAATATTAGAATGTGAAGAAATATCATGTATACGTGGGCACACATGACCAGTGACATGGATTCAATTGGGTGCACATCATAGAGTAGAATACTATAGATTGATTTTGGTGCATAAGGGGACGGTCCCAGAACTAACCGACCTAACAAAGAAGACACAAAAAAGTTTGAAAAACTTTGGTTTATTTTTCAACATAATCTCCTTTTAGCTGGATACACTTTTTCCAGCGATATTCAATAGCTTCTATACTCTGTTTGTAGTAACAACTCTCAAACTCCTTAAAATAGTCACCAACAACAGACTCCACCTCTTCACTGTTGGAAAATCTTTGAGCCATTTTTTCAAGTTTGAGTATAAAAAATAGTCAGAGGGAGCTAAATCTTATGAATATGGTGTGTAAGGACGCAATTAGAACTTTAGTTCGTTAACTTGGTCATCACAATAGTGAATGGGTGAACTGGAGCATTGTCTTAATGAAATAGCACTTTCTTTTTCACCAAATTCGGTCTTTTCCCATAATTTCATCACCTAAATGCTACAATAAATTAGCATAATATTCGCCGTTTATGGTTTTTCTTTTCTAAAGGAAATCAGTAAAAATAATCGCATGCGCATTCTAAAGCAGCATCCAAGACGCTATGATCTTGCCTGTAGATGGAACCGTTTTAGCCTTCATTGGATACGATTTTCTCATTCCTGCCCACTGGTTTGACCGCTCTTTTGTCTCAGGTATGAAGTGGTGGATCCATTTAAACAAGTCGTTTTATCAACAGAGAGCAGCAAACAGGAGATATCATTAAACTTAGCACCAAAATTGGAGAGGATCTTGAGAGCTGATGTATCTGGAGCCGGATATTTGTATGGCCTGTTGAGTTAATTGCTGATGATCTATCGAGAAGGAGAATTCTCTTCCACCCGTTAGTGATCATGCTCATGCAATTGGTGTATTTTGGTTGCTTAACCAAGTCGATGTATACCGAATCACATGACTCATACGCAGGAGATGCTCTTTGTTAACGATAATGGAATCGTATATTTAGGGGCAGGGACTATCACGAAAGTTCAGTCATGTCATGTGCACTTGCGACTAATATATGGCTTTTATTAAAGACGGTACCAGTTGTGTTAACTGCAGCTTTCCTCATAATCATCTCCAACAGTATGTTGAAGTGGTCGCACGATAAACTGTCACTCTGCCTAAATCTTTGTTTGGTTTAAAAAGGCTCTCTAAGATCTTTGCCTATATTTATTGGAGATTTCGTATCAGTCAGCGTCATCCTACAAAGACGTATAAGACGTATCATAGGAATTCCAAACTCGGACATGGCTCCATACACTTTTACCGTATCGGGCTATAGAAGGCAGCTTTTTAATGGACGAAATGATGGTACTTGTCGATCTGTTTTTCTTGGGTCTTCTCCAGAATTTGTCGTAGTGTGAATATCTGGTCAGTTGTTGTATCACCAGGTCTAAAGCCACACTGATAAGGTTCAATTAGGTCTATTAGAATCTGTTTAGTCTTTTACATATCATACTCAACAGGACGTTATAAGCAATGGGTTTAAGACCGATACCGTGATAGTTTTTACAAACAATTTTTAAACACAGGACACAGTATACTCAAATTCCAAACATCGGGCATATTTTCCTCGAGCCAAATCGTAGTTAGGAGCTGTTGCAGGCTGTTTATCAGCTCATCGCCACTAGTTTGATATTGCAAATTTATTTGAAGTACATTTGAAATTTATATCTGTTTCTCACTTAAGATACTGATCTGTTTTTCGGATGAAAGGAAATTAGAAACCTATGTTGATTTTGGGTCGAATCAAAATATCCGTTTCTTTACATTTCGATAGAAGATGTAAGTTTCTGTGAAATGAGATGTTGTGTCGAATATGAATCCTGAACAAAATTCTAATTTATTCTAGATAAGTTTTCAATATCAATACCGAAGCGAAACTAAATTTTCGGAAAGGCTTCCGGCTGTTATTGATAAATATTTAAAAATACCAATTTTCAGAAGGCTGACACAATGAAAAGAGGGAGTTTCACTCTCAGCGAATTCTCAAACTCCTGAGATATTCCAGATTTTTGTTTAATTCTTTCCAAAAGTCTAGAAAACTGCTTTAGGAGTGTGTTTGCTACCAAGAGGTTCATGACAACTTCGTTAATTTTTGATAACAGTTCGATAACAGTAGCATAAAGTAACGATACTAACAAAGTTGTATCAGGATCAGTGAAGATTCACCTCAGTTTTGATATCATCAGGTGCCCAGCAAACTGACCATATAACATGATGGCTCGCAGTTACTTTAGAAATTACTGCCACAAACTTTAAGTAAGACTTTTACCACATTTCCACCCATACGTCATTCAATTTTTTTTTGATAAATACTTATTTAAAACGCCAATATTTTAGCAAATGAAACAAAATAATCTATTTCATCACTTGTTCCCTTTATGATTAATGTGCTGCATTTGCCTCTCCGAATATACAAATTAGGTGTCTTTATATAAACTCTTAACTTTATTTACAATGGCTAAGCAGAACTCCAATAACAATTAAGTATTTTCCTTCGTAATCTCTATATGAAATCTTTTCTTTGCCTTTGTTATTTCTTCAAATTCCTTTCGAAATTCCTATTTAAACCACTTAACAAACACAAATATGTTGAACTAACTTTTTAACCTCAAAAATAAGTGACAAAAATCAAATAATTGCCATGTTATGGCTACAGAGCTATGGGGAAGCAAAAACTACAAGGAATTATGAGCAAACTGTGGGTCGAGATGTACAAGTATGTAAACGAGTGTTGAACTCCAACTCAAATAACAATTTAACAGCACTTAACCTACACAAGGAAGCAGCATTGAAAGAGGACACTCACACATATATTCACCGAGAGGGACAAACACACGCTTTAATGCATTGCCAATTAACAGACATCCTGGCACATGGTGAGATACACACTCACCTCCTAGTGAGTATATATGGAACAGGCTTTGGGAACATCACACAATTCTACCACAGGCATCACTTGCACTTCAATACTATAGTCCTTACTAGCATTTCCAGCTTTGTGGAAATGAGTGTGTGTATATGTATGTGTGTGTGAGAGAGGGAGAGTGCGAGAGCACATTAGAGTTAAACCGCATAATGGCACAAAAGGACACCGACACAGTCTACATAAGACCAGTCGCTACTGCCGCCTCTGGCAAATGTGCACAATAACAAGACCAGTTCCTGGAGCCCAGTTAACTGAGGTGGCATTGTGGTGTTCATTATAACACAAGGCTAATTAATTTTATTAAAATGTGTTAGATGACTCTCTGGCTGACGACTGTTGCCGACTGCTAAACATCCTAGGCAAGGAAGATTTTCAACTAAGCAAAACCCAAATGTCAGGGGAAGCTAAAAAGTGGAAGCTCAAAAAAAAAAAAAAACTTAATTTCTATGTCACTCTAAGATAGCACTATGCAGATATGCAATATTAAAGAGAACATATGGCTGAAATGACAGCAGCTAAGGCAACAGTGAAAGCACACAAAAAAAAAAAAAAGAAAACCGTAAGCATACGTTTGGGAGTCTTTTGTGGCCTGGCAGCACTCTGCTTTTTCCCTGGTAAATGAGGTCGAAAAGGAAAATTATTTTCTCGGCACGTCTTATTTGATAGAGACAAATAGAAAACATAATTTCGACTTGATTAAATTTAAAAAGAAATGGAACGCTCTATTAAAAACAAATAGCACAAAGAGACCCTGACAAGAAAGTGAAAAGTTTACATAGAGAAAGGTTAAATACCGGTTGTGTTTGCTTACAAACTAGATGTGCAAAAATGCCTAAAACTATGCTGCAATAATTAAACAAATACTGGCAATCTCATAGTATGTAGGTTAGTTAGCAAGGATTTGCTGAGAGGGCTCAAATAATCGTACATGGTAAAAGGTCATCAAGAAAATGTTGGTGAAAAAAAAATTAAATCTGGATAGCAAAAAAGTAAATTTTGAATGAAATAGAAATTCAGCAAAGAATTTGGGTCACAATTAGCATGAAAAGTGCAGGGAATTGCTGAAATTTTGCTTGATTTTTATATAGCTGTATAATTTAATTTACTCCTGTCTCAAAGTAGTGTGGAATACAAAGAAAGAAAGTAGCAAATATGGTGCTCTCAGATTTATAGGGATGCAATGTGCAATTTGTGGGAAATGGGGAAATTTCTAATTTGAGCTCTCTGATCGTTATTCACTTAGGATTAACCATATCCCTCTGCAGAATTTCCCAAGCAGCTCACAATTTACGACCTTCGGGCCAGTATTCCCTAGTAATGCTATCTGACATTCGTTTGATGGTAGCCAAAGTGAGAAGGCGACTAGTTTAGAAACCTAAATGGCATGCTAACACCGATGCATCTTAGGCCAGTAGGTGAGTTCTGTTACTGAAACTCAACTCACCAGCCTGGTGGTCATTGGTAGCCCCAACACTAAGATCGGATGCAGTGGCCTGATAAGCCGCTCATCTTAAATAAAATTTATCATGAAAACACCAAAGAAAATCATAAAACGGGCCCCCTAAATGTTGACGAACCCCGCAAACGTTATAAAAATTCGACAAGGAACTTGATGAACGGGAAAGAAGAGGGCAACCAAAACTTTGTTGAAAGGTCCAGGCTTTTGAAGTACTATCGAAATTTGGTGTGACAAACTGAGGTCGAAGCGCAGAAGGTTGAAGCGTTTGGCTTTATTTTCTACGCGCGGCGTATAATATATAAGTATGTCTATTCCAGTTGCCACCTAAGAAGAAGAAGAATGTGCAATTTGCATCATAAAGTGACTAACAAATCCTCATGTGGAGGCATTTGGAAACATTACTTAGTATTTTAATACCAGATATAGAAGAAATAAGAATAGATGGAAAAATTAATTGAAAAATTAAAATTTTTGATACATCCACAAGATTATGTATGAACAGTACTGATTAAGCCTGATGTCACTGCCAAAGTCTTGGTATCAACATGTTATCACTGCATATTACTAAGTGCTGCTTTGGTATTTTAAAGTCAATAGAAAGGAATGTTTCATAGAAAGAATCAAATTAGCAAGTCATAGGTAAAGTTATGGCTTCATTATTTTCAGTACTGCATTCAATAACAACATTGAAAAGGGAAGAGGACTGGAAGGCAATCATTATATGAGACTTTTGGGTGGTTTGAAATTAAGAGTGTTAATTACGTTGAGGTCCAAAAACTAGATCTGATTAAAACTGATGCATCACATTATTATGAATAATACACAATGAAAGATTACACACTAAATTAGTATTAATCATACGTAAGTTACCTCTTAGATGTATCAGTGGTTTTTTTAGTATGCATTAATTAAATATTAGTCATACGTAGTTGTTTACATGTAATTTAGTATAACTTACTTTTATTATAAAGGGTGGAGCATAAGTAATGTTAACGGCGACTATATTGAATGCGTTGTTGTGCGTTATTTAGTTTAAAATAGTGAACCAATTGCATCTTATATGGAAAAAGATGTAACATAAGTAAAATTCTTTGCAAAAATCGCCTAGACATCTTTAACTGCTAAAAACGTCGCCTGGTGGATGCTTCGGGTGATTTTCCTCAATGCTTGTTTGCACTCGAGCAATGGTCACTTCTTTTCGAACTGCACAAGGTCTTCTAGCACGCGGAAGATCACAGACAGTCCCTTGTTGCCCAAATACGCTGAATCAATCGGTAAATTGTTGGAGCGCTGGGAGCATTTTGAACATGAAAGAAATTTCGTTATGAGCTGAATAATCGAATGCTGACTTTTAAAGTAAAAAGAAACAACTTTCGTTTCTTTGTTCTGTGCTGAGCGTATCCATCATAAATTTTCCAAGAATTATTTAGTTAATTCTGTAAAGAAACAAAAAAAGAAAAGACTTAAACAACAAATGTGTTCACTGATCAAATATTAACGTTACTTATGCCCCACCCTATATACTTATAAACACATTTCTTCCAAGTTGCAGTAAAATTTACTCTATTAAAAATTATTTCATTTTAGCAAATATTCACGAAGAACAGCACTCAAGCACAAATATGTAACATATTTGACAAATTCTTACAAATTGAAAAACTTTGTTCGTTCATCATTTTGTCTCACGAAAAGATATTATTATTTCCAAAATATAACATGAACATTTTTCAACATATTCCACATATAATCCTGGATTTCTATGACATATTTGTCTTTACTTTTCCAGGTTGTAGTTGTTTCCTCTCTTCCTCGCTTTTGATCAATTCGTTAGAAGTTTGCTTTTCGGCGAAAATGATTTGTATGTAATTTATGATATTTTGTCACAACGTCGGCGTTGACTGCAATACATCATTAGGCGGAAGGATGTACATAGTCATGTGTATCCTTTTATTCCCTATGTGCGATAACCTGTTCTTTATATACACATATATGTGTGTGTGTATATGCGTGTGTGGCTTATATTTGAAGGATGAAGTTTTTGTTAGCAATTTTCACTAATCTTTCACAAACAAAATTGATGACGACTTGAAGCTATATAACTTCTGGAAAAAGGGAACGACGAAGTTTTCACCTCAACACGTTGCATCGAAGGATTTTCAGTTTAATCCATCCTAACGTTCACACGCCCACCGTTGCTTCCGTCTGTAGGTACATGTATATACGTACATGTGAAAACTATTATGGGCGAAATAACATATTTGTCATTTAATGTCATTTTGTGAGGTTAAAAGGGGAAGTTAGATAAAGTTTTCCCTTTTTCCTTTTTTTTTTTTTTTGTTTTTTTTTTTTGCTGCGGTACCAACTTTGCCACCATCTGAAAAATTAATATTATTGAACTTTTGAAACAAACTTCATATTGATATCATTTGTCTACTTTCATTACACCTTAACTTCGACAAAAATAAGTACGTGATAAAATTTTATAAAATTGATGTGAAAACAAAAAACTAATATATGATATAAAATGTAACAATAAATATGAACCAATAAAGAAATTAAAAGTTTTTTTTGTTTGTCATTGGATAAAAACGTATTTCCCTTCACACCACAGACAATAAATTAGATAGATGATTGCTGAACTTGGATAGAATGATAGTAGGAATTAGGTTTTTATGACAAAAATATAAACATATATAAAATGTTAGTATTGACAATATTGACATATTGGCTTTTTCTCTGAAATTTCTAATAAATATCAGTTAAAGCAAAAACTGAAAGGTAACTTTTAAGAAATTTGATGTATTGAAGAGGAGGCTTAACATTCCTTTCATTTAGGGAGAACTACAGTACATAATTGCAACAACATCCTTAGCACACATACAAAAGCCTTTTCTTCGAAGTAGATAGGAAGGTTAAAAGATAACATTACTGGGGATTCTAAATGGAATATAACAACCAAAACCCGAAATTAACCAATTTTCAGAATTCAAAATTTCCCTGTAACTCCTAGTTCGCATATTGGAGCAACTTAAGTTTTTGTCGATGTCACTGCATTATTTTCCATATCTTTTATATCTTTTTTTGTCCTCTCCCCGCCTTTGCAAAGTTCTGTTTCAAGGCAGCCCTTAACACACTGTGCTGAGCTCCTCCCATCAAATACACGGTATAAATGTTGACCCATGGCTTAATGGCTTCTATGATAATGATGTTGAATGGAGGATTGCAGCAAGAACTGCCGCAATTACCACTCGAATGTAACGGTTTAATTCGTCTAAATATTTTCGTTTTATTTTGTGAATTTTCTTCCTCACAAGAAACAATTAGGTGCAGTAAGGTGGCCTAAGGGACCAGAGGAATGTGGAGTTTCTTGGAATCACATTACAGGGAAATCTTGTATAAATAAAAATCTCTATGGCGCGTTACACCATCTTGTTAATACCATACAATGTAGAATGAGATTCTCTTTTGGAGTAGCTCTTGAGAGAAAAGTTCTTTCAACAACCTTAAGTATCATCTCGGTAGGAACGTTCAACAGCCAGTCTGTAGAAGGCAATTCTGATTTATAGTTGAACTGTTCTATGCATAGAAATACATTAAAGGAAATCGAAGGTTTGAAGAGCCTGCACTTTCATATCCATGTAGTCCGCCAAATACTACAACACAAAATCTTCAAATTCTGTTAAAAAAAAAAGTAGTGAAAACTCGTCGACAAAACATTCATTATTCATTTAAATTTATTGCATCGCCCTCAAAGTAAATCATTTCCGAACATAGTGCATATATATCAACAACTAATTCAATCTTCAAAACTAACGAAAAAGACTCAAGTTCATGAGACAAATTATTTTTTGTATTTTTATTGACTAAAAATTGTCGTCTCGAAACAGCAATTTGAGTTTTGAATAATGATAAAAGTCAGCTTAACCCATATCAAATGAATACGACAACCACAAATTCATTCATAGTGACAAGCTTGGGAGATGGTGCGTGATCGTGGCACAAGATTCGTAATTTTTTTTTTCCAACACATCTGTCTTTTTTCGACTAACTCCCATTCTTAAACATCCCACAAAGCCCAGATAATATTCTTTATTTACTGCCAGATCTTCTAGCAGGAATTGCAAGTGCACAACATTGCGTTAAACCAAGAAAATCTTAAATTTTTATTGACTTTTTTGATTTTTTGACTTTCTATTTGATGCGTTTTTTTCGGCTTAGTTGAAAGTCGATATCTGTTCATGCAATTAAGTTTCTGAAACAAATTTAATATCTTTCTACTCAGCTAATTCCGAAAGACATGAGATTTGTTTCAAAAACTCAGTCGCGTAAATAGAATGTCGACTTTCAACTATCCAAGCAATCATGTAAAATGATACAAATTGGTTCATGAGACTCTGAAAGTTTAGTAGATATCTC
Source organism: Philornis downsi (assembly GCA_019455685.1). NCBI lineage: Eukaryota > Metazoa > Arthropoda > Insecta > Diptera > Muscidae > Philornis > Philornis downsi. The sequence continues at coordinate 1,064,277 of JAHXMU010000708.1, read as the reverse complement.
TAAAACGTAAAGTACAATTTTAGTCAAAATTTTGCTTCTTTTTATCGATATTAATTACAGTTAGAAACGTTGGAGCGATCGAATAATATTAAATATTCTGCAATATCTCAACTGTTTTTGAATGCATTAATCTACTTATATGCACTTATTTTTGATAAAAACGATTGGCCACAAATCTTCTGTAATATTTCCAGCTATCCGGCATACGAAGTTTCAATTGAAATACTAAATTTGAGACAAATTCTTTATTCGATATCTTATCCATTGTAAATATCGGAAATCACGATTGACTGGAACTGACAAAATCAAACACTGCAGACTAATGAAAGTAAAAATCGCGTTCACACTCTGCGTCAGTATAAAAGACAGATGTTTGAAGTTGGCAACTAAAAAGGATTTTGGCAACTTTTTTAGACAGGGTTTTTAAACGGTTAATTAACGATAGTTTTTTTCTGACATAATGTATTATTTTTCAAAATTTTGTCTGAAAAGTCTGCCATAAATGCTTGTAAAGATAGCACTCAGATTCATATTCGTCCTTCCAACTGAAAGAACATTATGATTCTGAACCATTCTATTAAATATTCTTCTAACATATGGCCTAAATTCAATAAATTTAATCGATTTTTCTACTTAGTTCCGTTGCCAGGTCCAGTAGTATTAACAGTCAGTGACACATGTCGTATGATTGATATTAATAGTATTAGAACAGAAGTGACAAAACGTATGCGTAATCTGAAATATGTCGTCGTAGACAAATTTGTGTTTTGATCCACTTTGCTCTCCGATCAAGGGCATTCTTTCTTGATTTGTTTATAAATCTTGCTAAACGAAGCATTTATTGTATATTAAGCATTTAATACTCGTATTTTAATGGTTTCCTTCAAATTATACTGCTTTGTCCATCCACATGGAGAATATATGACTTGATTTTGCACATTGAACTTTCCCATATAACGCGGAACCACTCATAGATTATTGTCACGCTTTAACATAAGAAAAAACCTATTCTATATGACCTGTTCGAGTTAACCCTTTAATTTAGCTATTACAAAGTATCCTGCCCTTTGCACACACACTTAAAAGGACACATTACAAGTTCAAAATAGCCAGCATTTTTTGGTCTATCTCTATCTTACAGGCACTCATCCATCAAATACATTTATATCCGATCGATGTACTTTTATTACCACTACTACGTTCCTCCATTTAGCTGTGGTTTCTTATCTCTGCTGTTCTTATTGTACTCATCATGTGTTTTGTTGTTTCACTCGTTTCAGGTGGCGTGGATGCATTTCGAGCAAAGTGCCATATTAACCGTACATAATCATGTAATTACACGTAATCCCCGTATTAGTGTAACACATGATAAACATGACAAACATCGGACATGGTTTTTGCACATCAATAATGTCCAAGAGGAGGATCGAGGCCGGTATATGTGTCAAATAAATACGGTGACAGCCAAAACACAATATGGTTTTGTCAAAGTTGTTGGTAAGTTGTGGCCCCATATAATGCTGCCATGCGCCCACACACATGCCCAAACACATACACCTAGTAATGTCTACACATTACTACTGCTAGTCATATACTATTATGTACATAACATATATACATATGTATATATATTAATATGTATATATATCCACACGTAATATAGATGAAAACATGTACACACATATTATCCATTGGATAGATGGCTTCTTGTAGAGATGACATTTATTATCCTGCTGGACTATTGTCTGAGTAAGCGATTGAGTTTTGTGTACGTTTCGGATTTATAAGGGTATCATAATTTCCGAAATGTGTTATAATATTCTTAAGTGGATAAAAAACGAGATTATAAACTGATATTATGTGGAAGGAACCATGTGTTTGTGTTGGAAAGCGGAAAGGTTATTGGGTGAGCCGGTATTATCCACAATGATGTCTGCTGTCTAGCCATGGAGGCGTATGAGTGTTAATAATGTATATTTAAAGTGAAATTGTGAGCTATAAACATCAATTAGACTCACTAGTTTTAAATCGTTAGCAAATTTTTTGGCAATTAAGGTTTAAAATTATGTAAGGCAGTATATTGAACAAATTCTCCTATCAATAACTTTGATAACACTGGTGTTTGGTGGCTAGTTGGACTTAGAAAATATTATCTGTCACAAATAGAGAATGCATTTCTAAATTTCGGTATAAAATTTCTGGGAAATTGCTAAGTTTCATTTCTCGCCAATCTTACAACAATAAATGAATAAAGTTAATTTATTAATAAAACACAGATCTAATACTAATTAATAAAATAGAACATCTAGTAAAAAGAAATCCTTCATTCTTCCAACAAAGGCTTTAGTAATCTATATTTTGCTTTGTACAGGTTTATCCATTTTGTGGTTTCAAAACCGTCGATCTAGCAAGACTATCAGCTGTTAAACACCTGCCAGTTGAAGTGTTATTTATTTAGTGAAAGGTTTGCCATTTACGAATATGGTTAGTTTGACAACCGAAGAACGCGATGCAAATAGTTAAAACTTATTAAAAAAGTTGTGATCCAAACGGGGGCACTTTATAAATATTATAGGTTGATTATGGTCATCATACCTACTGTGCAAGGAACTGACAGGAAAGTATAAAGAAATTGGAAGAGACTGGAAGTGTTACAGATGTGGGTAGGTCTGGGCATCATTGCAATGTACGCGCTGTCAAAAATATCGCTGTAGTTAGTGAAAGTATGGCGGATAGTCCGAATTTCAATTCAGAGCGCTATGACCGTATGATAACCGACATTTTTGGCTTGTAATTGAAGATTACGAGCTGGACGATATGTGGTCTCAACAAGACGGTGCCATGAACTACAAAACACATCTGATTTTGTATGAGAAGGTTAAAGGAAGCAGAATTTCACGTTTTTGACGATGTCAATTGGCCACCAAGATCATGCGATTTAATGCCGTAATAAGATATTTTATAGGGCTACGCCAAAGACTACGTTTACGCGGATAATTTCCAAATGTTGGAGCAGTTGAAAACTAAAATTCCCAAAATGTGAGGAAAAGTGGTCGAAAACTACCTCAAAAGGATCCACTGCTGCAACCAATCCATAGGGGGTCATTTAAATGGCATTTTATCGTACATAATGACAAGGTGCGGGCACTACAGTAAAATAAAATTTTCATTGAAATCATAGCTTTATGTGTATTTTATAAAACCGAAAACTAGACTACAGGGTATGAGTATAGTACATGGCGTTAGAAAGATAAAATTTCGAACTCAAAAAACCCTTCATATAGTAGACACAGTACTGTTCAGTACTGCACGCTCATCAATCATGTACAGTAGCAACGAAAAATACCCTCTTTTACGATTTTTCTCCCAAAAAGTCAAAAAATAAACCAAATAGCTCAAAATGAGTGCAGCATTTGTGGTGTTGGAAATGTACAATTTTGATTCCGCCTTTCCGTTTCCGAAATTTTAAATAAAAATTTTAAATAAAAATTTTAAATAAAGATTTTAAATAAACATTTTAAATAAAAATTTTAGATAAAAATTTAAATAAAAATTTTAGATAAAAATTTAAATAAAAATTTTAGATAAAAATTTTAAATTTTTATTTAAAATTTAAAATTTTTATTTAAAATTTTTATTTAATATTTCGGAAACGGAATGGCGCAATCAAAATTGTACACTTCCAACATTTTAAATTTTAAATAAAAATTTTAAATTTTAAATAAAAATATTAAATTTTAGATAAAAATTTAAAATTTTAAATAAAAATTTTAAATAAAAATGTTAAGTTTTAAACACAAATTTTAAATGAAATTTTTAAATTTTAAATAAAAATTTTAAATTTTAAATAAAAATTTTAAATTTTAAATAAAAATTTTAAATTTTAAATAAAAATATTAAATTTTAAATAAAAATTTTAAATTTTAAGAAGAACCACGCTCTGGAAGGCCAATTGTAAAAGATTTCGGTAGAGTAATGGAAAGCGGCAAGTCCGACTGTCATTATTCGATTGCCAGGAGATAAGCTTTTCTCAAAAACCGTTTGAAATCACTTGAATAAGACTGTAAACAAAAGGAAGATTGATATTTGGGTGCCATACGAAATAGCGCAAAAACACTTCAAGGACCGACTTTCAATCTGTGAATAACAGCTGAATCGCAACAAAGTTGTTTGAATTCTTTTAGCTACTGGAAATGAAAACAACATCTAGCGAAACTATCATAGTCAAGTTGCGGTGAGTGGACGCAAACGATGTCCGAAGCAGGATTCACGATCAGGATCAGTTTGCTGTTTATTTAGTGGGATTGACAGGAAATTATCTATAATGAGCTGATTCCGTAAGGTCAAACTCTTGAGTCGTATTGTCAATAATTGAGCAGTTTGAAGAAAGCAATCGCCCAGAAACTGCCACCTATGGCTGCTAGGAGAGATATTGTATTCTATCAGGACACTGCCTGTAGTCACATCGATATCGTTTCGACGAAAGCTTCGAAAGCTTGATTGTGAGGTTCTTATGCATATTTCTAATAGTTCGGACTTGGTGCCAAGTGAGTATCACCTGTTCCTATCAACGGTTAATGATTTTGTTGATGAAAAATATGCTGCAGGAGAAGATCGACTGAAAATTACTGAATAAGAGACGAAAATCGACTGTTACTGTTTTCTGCCAATAAATTTTAAGAGTTTCTCTAAAACAAACCGATGAATGTCGGACTTAAATGGAATCATTGCAACTATGCTATGTATAACCATGCTAAACGATGGCTATGCCATCAGGGAAACGGCTGACTACACACAGCAATATTGACTCGACAGAGACTTGATTAAGAGGTTCTTATGTATGTTTCTAATAGTCCACCTGTTCATACCAATGGTTAATGATTTTATTGATGAAAAACTCGCTTCAACAGAAAATCGACTAAAGATGACTAAAGAAGAGATGAAAATCGATAGTTTTCTGTTAATAAATTTTAAGAATTTCTCTGAAAGAGGCATCATGGAATTACAATTAAAATGGTAACAAATTATCAAACAAAACGATTAATGTTGGGCTTAAATGGAATCATTGTAACTGTGCTAAATGAAACTTTCAGTGTCATGCAAAAATAGTACGGGTATATTTCTTTTTACTATATCTATAATATGGAAGGTACGATAAAAGTATGGTCTATACAGTCTATTTCCATTGCCAACCAGCGATATGCTGAAGTATTACGAAATTTCAAACCCTAAGAATTTTAGCAAAGAATTGCGATAGCTATGCAGATAAATACATCTTAAACGACTTGAGAAGTCATGTAAAACATTTGGTCCAAATATGCTTATTACTTTAAACAGATATTTGTGAGCGCTTTATTGATTGCTGTTTCAAATAAGCACACAACCACATCAGCCACTTCATATTGAGGACTGACAGACTTTTGTTGCCTTTCTTTGAGACAAAAAGTATCTGAAAACCTTTTTTGTTACTTTTCTTTAAAAGTATGAATTTATTAAAATTACTCTGATCTTCTTCAAATTGCTGTAAATACCATAAAACTTAATAATAGTATATTGTTAATGTCGTCACAATCGAATTCATAAGTAACGCTTTTTTCCTCTTTCTTTTTTTCACTTAAATGTTCACCTTCCACATTCACGCTACGAATTCGCATACGAAGCACGAATGGCAAAAAGAATAAGAAGTCGTCTACGTTTTTTATCCATTGATTCTGTTAAAAGTAATGTCATTGTAAGAGGAAATGACAGTATTTGCACTTGTTCCGGTTTTAAAGTTGACATATCAACGTCATCCGTTAACATACCAGAGGAACAAGCAAATACACGAACCCCCACATACGCACGCACATTGTGAATGAGTGAATGTAGTACATCCGCACAAGCAACGATGCATATACATGCAAACACTCAGGTCTTTATGCACTTGCACTCAGTTATGACATATGAATGTAGTTGTATAGACAAACAAATAAAACGCACTGACTCACACAAGCGACGAGGACAGAACAGCTTAAGATAACCCAAAATAACTCTACACGGACACACATATACATATGTTTGTGTACGTAGTATACGAGTATATGCAATAACATATCCGTTTACAAACACCCAAACATTAAGCAAATGCATATAAATCTCATTTATGATGGCACCAGGGGATCAGAAAAAAAAACTGTTCCTCTCTTTCTCTTTCCCTCTCACAGATCCAACAGTTACACATATCATGTGTAGCAGCGATAGGAACCCCATTATTTAGTTGTGCCTTCATAACAAAGTCCGGCATCAGAAGAGAATGCAAAAAAAAAAAAAAAAAAAAAAAATTTAAAATAGAAGAGGAAAAAACAAGAGGAATGTGGAAAATGTGGGAAATGTTAAAAAAAAAACAAGCTCGAACGATACGAATGCTGCTATGACAATAACAACAATGTAAAAGAATGCAGACGCAAATATGTTTTGCGTCCTGCATTGAAGTCCCTGTCTAAATAGTACTTTTTTTTAAATAACGAGGGTAGAAAGAAAAGGCAAGTTGGCTAACATGTACCATAAACAAATGTTAAAAACGCTCATTTTCATGAAAGTTCCAATCACGGTTGGTTCGGAAAGTTCGTCCGGGTTTTAAAAGAAATTTATTTACAAAAAAAAAAAACAAAAAAAAAAACAATTGTTTTAATCCTCCCTTTTTTAATAACTTCTTCCCACCTTTCTGTCTGCTTTTTAATTCTCTCATAAAACTCGCGTAGTTTTTCTGAAAAAAGGCGATCAATTCGATTTTTCACTTCTTCATCGTTATGGAAATTCAAATCCTTCAAGTGATTGCTCAAACTACGAAATAGGTGATAGTCGGACGACGCGAAGTCTGGAGAGTGCTACGGTGGGTGAGATAAAACTTCCCGCCCAAGCTCAGACAGTTTCTGATGGATCCGTCGGGGCGAGCGTTGTCCGATGGTGTCTCCCCGATTGATGAGCCTCGGCCTTTTTCCTTCCAACGCTGTTTTCAATTTATCTATTTGTGCGATATAGTAGCCCGCATTAATCATTTGATTTGTTGGGAGAAGCTCCAAAAAGACTACACCTTTGACATCCCACCAAATCGACAACATTACCTTTCTGGGGTGAAGGCCCGCTTTAGAAGTGGATTGGGGGGTTTCATTTGGTTTCCCCCGTAATCTTTTCCACGTTACATTGTTGTAGACTATCCATTTTTCATCCCCTGTGATGAGGTTCTTCAGAAATGGTGTCTTGTTATTTCTTATCCTAAGGTTATCGCAGGCGCCAACGCAATTCAGGCCGTTGGCCTCGGTGAGAGAGTGAGGTATCCTCATGTCGAGGGTGCTCACAAATTCGAGCTCTTTTATGACCCCGTGAACGGTTGAGACTGATTTTTTTGTAATTTCAACTATTTTCCTAACTGTTGCACGGGGATTAATAATAATTAAATCTGTAACCTGCTCGAAAACGATTTCTTTTGGTCGTCCTGATGTGGGAGTGTCCGTTATGGAGAAGCTACCCGTAGAAAATCTTTTAAACCATTTCTGGCAAGTTCTTTCATTTGATCCGTTTTTTCACAAACAGGCTTTATTTTTCAGCTAGCTTCTAAATGCTAAAATGCTTTTTTTTCTCACTTTTCCACTTTATAAACTTTTTTTTTTTAAAGGCTATAATGCTTTACGACTGGAACGAGAACCCAAGTAAACAATAGTAAGCAGTCTAGAGAAGGGGTGGGAGAAAGTTTTGATAGCATTTGAAGAAACTCTACGTGATGAGAAGTGACGTATGGTGAACTAACGAATTAACCGAACAAACTTTTCGAACAACCCAATAATATAAAGTTTGGCGTCCAAACTTATTTTACTCTTTATATTGGTGAGAAGTTTTCCGAACATTGGCTGTTACAATGTTACTCAGCAGTCTTACATCTTCCTTTGACAGTAACGTGTTATAACATCTTGTCAAAGTAATTTATTCTCATTTAAGAATATGGAAAGAGTATAAATGAGTTTGCGCCCAATATATAAAAATAATAGTTGCGTGCAAAATTTGGGTTCAATAGGAATGAGTCCATGAAGAGCCTTCAGTGCCCTAAACATTCTTCTATAAAGATGTTATAATACATTCCTGTCAAATGAAGACGCAAGACTGCTGAGTAACATTGCTACTAGCCAACGTTCGGAAAATTTCTCTAAATTTTCAAACAAAAGTTACATCTCCATTATACGTATGCTCCGTCATATTGTTTTCCATCGAAAACTTCATTTCGCAAAACTTTCACATGATACGAACACTAACTTCCAACGTGTTCTTTCCATAATGGTTGCGCAAAATGTCCCAAGCTTTACGAGCTACTCGGCTTTCTTGAGCATAAGAATAAGCTGACTGCCCTCAACCGATAACTGGATTATGATCGTCGTCTCATCATTATGCTTCCTCAGGGCAGTATCAGGAGACGTTGTCTGCGCCTCCACAATATATTTCCATACTCCTTGTATTTCCAGAAATGATAATTTTTTTCATTTAATTTCGCAAACGATGCCGATTATGGTAGTCGTTGGCTGTGCCTCCACAGTACATTTCCAAACCCCTCATATTTCCACAAATGATAATCTTCTTCATTTAGTTTCGCAAATGATGCCCTCGGAAAGTCCATGGTGGATGTGGGCTCAGAACCTCTTGCAGTGGGGAATTAGGAAACAGCAAGAGTCAGTTCAACTGAACAGGAAACGTATTTATTGTAGAATGAAAAACTATTTTCATATTGACAAAAGAAAATATATAAGATTGGCAAAACAAGAAAAGCTATGCTACTACATATTATGAGTAAAAATATTAATAAATAGTTTGAAATTCCTCAACATTTCCGTCAAGAAAGTACGGGGTAGTGATAGATTTAAAAATCTTGTTTAAGAATTATTTTATCCTTAAGTCAGCACAGAATTCCTTTAAAGTGGTGAGAGCTGTGAGCTCAATTTATCATTTGCAGAAGACTCTAAGGAGTGCCTTCAATTCCCTAAACAGCTTGAGTCCATCCTGCCAACATTATCCATGAATAAATCATAACACATTCCGTCAAGAAATTACTGGGTGGTAATAAATTTGAAAATTTTGTTTAAAAGATCGTTTGTCCCTAAGGCGGTATAGCAGTCCTCTATAGAGAAGAGGGCTATGAGCTCGATTTATCATTTGCAGTTTGTTTACAGTATTCGATTTCGTTACTTCATCTCAAGCGTGTTTTGTAAACTCCAAGGAGTGTCTCCAATAACCTAAATTGCTTGAATTCATTCTGCCAACAATATACATGAATAAATCATAACACATTCCGTCAAGAAAGTACCGAGTGGTAATAAATTTGAAAATCTTGATTAAAAATTATGATGTCCCTAAGGCGGCACAGCTGTCCTCTATAGAGCCTGTTCGATTTCGTTACTTCGCCTCAAGCTTGTGTTGAAGACTTCAAAGATTGCCTCCAGTGCCGTAAACTGCTTGAGTTCATCCTGCCAACAATATCTACCTATACAAATAAATCATAAAAAATTCCGTCAAGAAAGTACCGAGTGGTGATAAATTTAAAAATCCTGTTTAAAAATTCCTTTGTCTCTAAAGCGGTACAAAATTCCTCTACAGAAGTGAGGACTATGAGCTCGATTTATCATTTGCAGTTTGTCTACATTGTCCGATCTCGTTACTTCGTCTCAAGCGTGTTTTGAAGACTCCAAAGATTGCCTCCAATGCCCTAAATTGCTTGAGTTCGTCCTGCCAACAAGATCTATAAATAAATCATAAAAAATTCCGTCAAGAAAGTACCGGGAGGTGGCAAATTTACAAATCTTACTTACAAATCATGTTGTCCCTAAGGCGGCACAACAGTTTTCTATAGAGATGAGGGCTATGAGCTCGATTTATCATTTGCAGTTTGTTTACAGCGTGTTTTGAAGACTCTAAGAAGTGCCTACAATGTCATAAACATCTTGAGTTGATCCTTCTAGCAATATCGATGTCGATATCACAACATATTCCATCCATAAAGTAGCGGTTGGTTTAAAAATCTTGCTTAAACATTCTTTTGTCGATAAGTCGACTGAAAAATCCTCTGTAGAGACAAGGACTATGAGCGCGATCTATAATTTGAAGTTTGTTTACAGTACACGATTTCGTCACTTCATTTCAATTGTGTTGCACGATTTTTACAATGAATAAAAATATTAAATAAAGACTTTGTTCCAAATCTTGTATTGCAATAGAATGTCTTGTGCCGAATCGCAGAATATGTTGCAGGTCAGCAGGAATATTGCGGTGAGTCGACTCCATCACAGCCACGAACTCATGAGTGGTGCAATGCATTCAAAAGCGGTCGAGATGTGGTGAAAGATTTGCTTAATCCTGTTTGTCTACCAACGTTTTCAATGGAAATTTCACGCCCAATGGTATACCTCCCTTACTAATTGACCGGTTTAGTGAAATTAAATTTTCACCCTAAAAATCTGAATTCGTAGTCTGAAATGAAGTACATTTGGGTACATTTCATTTAATCACAATGCTAGGTAAGATATGATAAAGTTAACTATTTGTTGATAGGAAACTAGAAGTTTATCACACTCCTCCTGGCAGCCTGCACTCATTTGCGTACAAAACAAAAGAACAAAAGGATTTTGGATGAAGGTTTGCTGACATGCAGTGAACTCATTTGACTGAATTGGTTTAAGTTACGGATTGTTTAACAGAAAGGCATTCCCTAACCTTAAACGAATTCGAAATTATGGTTACCTGTTATAGAGAACAACTACTACAAATATATTAAAGTGCTGGAACAATTCGCCAATTGACGGTTTCTAAGCTCTTGTTAATTCTCTCATTTTCGCGTTTATCATTCTCTACTAACCGAGCTTTTGTTAGCACGTAAACGTACCTATTTCACCCCTCTGCTATTAATATATTTCACTGCGTAGGTAAAAGTATGATACGCAAACATATGTTAAAGTAAATACAATTTAAAGCAACAGTTTAGTGTGGAGGAATCCTTATGTGCTTGTTGGCAAACACAAACACACAAAGAACAGTAGCCTGTGTAGGAGCTACGTGCATGGGAAATCCTCCTGCGTGCCTTCGTGTACGAGTGTGTTTTCATACCTACACATATAAACGTATACATATTTGTGTCTATATGACATATATTTTACCCTTATGTTACTATCAAAATGGCAATAGAATCAGGGTGAAATCATACGTACACATGCATACATTGTACTGCCACATGCTTACTCAAGGGTATCACTCTAATGAAAAAAAAAACCAAACGAATCTCGACTAGAGTAAACGTTACAGTATTTTTTCGCCGTGGTAGTTATGACAGTTTTCGGTTTTTCCAATCATGGCCTGGTGCAACGAACAAAAAACTAACAGACAGCATGCTTTTTTGGGGTATTTTTTTCAGAGTTTACATATAAATGAGGATGTCCTACCCCTTCTTTATATTCAAACACATTTAAACTTGCGTTCGCTTTTTTTTGTCAGGAGGAATTGCACACTTTTTGTCACTCCCGCCCAAAATATTTTTTCTCCATTTGAAATATTTTTAAATGTTCAGCTTTGTTGTTGTCGTTGTGGCTGGTTTTTGTATATTTTCTCTAAATTTCCCTATGGTCCCATGCATGATATATGAAAGCCTAGAGATGCGATATAGCTGGAAAATTGTACACATCAACCGTGGCACAACACACACACACACGCTGGCGCAACAAAAAGCTGACGCAGGATGTAGGAGTCACCCAGGACCAGGCTAAAATATTTCTATCAAAACTTACCGCAAGATTAATTGTCATAGTTTCACTGTACGCCGAGTTAAATTGTTGTTATTGTTGTTGTTGTTGTTTTTGTTTCATTTTGTGAATTCAAAAATGCTTTCATTTGCTATGTGGGGGAGGGCGGCTATGATGTATTCGATGTTAGAAGTGTAACAATGGAAACTATTTCATGGCAGAACATTTGCAATGGACTTGAAAGAAGCCATGGTTTTCAAGGGGTTTAAATCAATTTAGACATAAAGAAAAATGTAGAAAAACATCAACAACAAAAAACCCCCCAAACGAACAAGTGAATTAGCAACAAGAGTTATTTAAGTATTCAACAAGTTGGCTTTTAAATTTTAAAGAAATTTAAAATGGAAGGTTTAAATGTGATATGCAGTTTTAGGACAATAATTCAACAAAACAATCTACTTAAAATAATCCTTTCATGATATTCGAAGAAAAAAAAAACGATCAAACCAGTGCAGTTGGTTCGATTCAGTGGTTCTCCACAGCTTTAAGCAACTGGTTCGACACATGCAATAGTTTTCAATTACTCTCGTAACGTGATTTTGATTCAAGTTAGCTAAGATGTCTGATAACTTCTTAGTTTGCTATGTAACTCATTTAATGTTACTCAGGAACAACTTAAGGGTAACAGACGTTCTTCAAATTATTGGAAAGCATTGCTTTTGTGCCCCAGAAAATGAATATTCTTCTAACATTTTTCTACCGTTTAACATTTTTAAGAAATTTTCGGTTGGGTATCAATTTAAATGCCTAAAAAAAGTCATATGCTTGCGTCAAAGATAGCGATTTTGTTAAATCAAGTCTTATGTAGGCAAGCTTTTTTTCTCTCTTCCGATTATAGGCAATTTTGAACCCAATTTACTTACGAATATAGGATACTCTAATGCCAAATCTCAGCCGGATGGAAGGACACGTTTAAATCGATTTTTGCAACGACCAGAAATTTATATATTTCTATTTAGTGATTTCAAAACTGCCGATTTGTCTGTCTGTCGGTCTCGCATTTGAGGAGAAAAACGCGTAGAAATAGTTAAAATTTAGTACAAACATGGTGATTGAAAAGTGGACTTTCAATCGAACAAAAACTTTCTTCAGCGATGAAACTCATTTCTCTCTCGGTGGCTACGTCAATAAGCAAAATTGTCAGAAATTTATACATTTCCATTTAGTGGTTTCAAAATCGCCGGTTTGCCTTCCTGTCGGTCTGGCATGTGAGGCGAAGAACGCGTAGAAATAGTTAAAACTTCGAATAAAATTTTCTTTAGCGATGCAAAATTGTTACATCTGGGGTTCGGAGAACCCAGAAGTAACTGTGAACAATCTATTGCATCTGGAAAAAGTGATGTTTCGGTGCGCATTATAGCCTGGAGGTGTCATTGGACCGTATTTTTTCGAAAATAACGTTGGAGGGAACTCAAAAGGATTCACAGCTATAACCAATCCAGAGGCGGTCAGTTAAATAATTATATTTCGTACATAATGCAGGGATTCAAGCATTATAATGAAATAAAAATTTCATCAAAATCATAGCTTTATGTGTTATATTCAATTTTACATTTGAAACCGAAAAATGGATAACTCTATATTTTGTGGGATATTAGAGGAGTATTTCCTGAAAATATAAAATATTCAACATTATCAAAATATAGAAAATTTACAAAAATTCAAATATTTGAAATATTAAAGGTATTCAAAATGAAACAGATATTTAAAATATTTGAAGAAATTGAAGAAAAAAAAAAAACGTTAAACATCATCATATAGCACTCAATTCTTCACTTAAAATAAAACATGGATTAAATTATCAATTATACGATAATTTGATACTTTATTTTCCTAATCTAATCCAATTCTGTTGCTAAAATAGTATTACTAAAATAACGTTCTGATGGCCTATTTTTCTTATTTTTCCTTTTTCATTTGACTTTCTTCAGAGATCTCATTTTTTATCATTAATGTGAAAAACAGGTCGAAATAACAAAGAAGACACAAAAAAGTTGGAAAATATTTTCATTAATTTTCAACATAATCTCCTTTTAGTTCGATTCATTTTTTCCAGCGTCAATCAATAGCTTCTACATTCTGTTTATAGAAAGAACTGACAAACTTCTTAAAATAGCCATCAACCGCAGGCTCCAACTCTTCATTGTTGGCAAATATTCTATCACCGACCGATTCTCTATCAATTGAAAATTGAAATTGAAAATAGTTCAAAGGAGCTAAATCTGGCGAATAAGGCGATGCGTGATTAAGCAATTCGAACTTTAATCATCAAACTTCAATCATTTTGGCCATTGCGATAGTAAATGTGTGAACTGGAGCATTGTCTTGATGAAGCAACGTGGCGCTTGAAACGTTAAGTACATGTTTTTTAAGGTTGTTATAAGGTCGGTCTCGAAGCTTATAAGATATGGTCGATTAAATCGTTAAGTTGTGTGGTCAGCCTTACTTACGAATCTTATTCTAACATAGTTTATATTAATTTCACGATTGATAGCAAGAAACTGCTTAGTTGTTATGACCATCGGTCAGAAACTTTGACCATTTTAGCGGATTATTATAGTGGGGGTGTTACCATCCAATTTTTGTTGACCCACATCTCGCTCCATGATAGTGCCAGCTTGTATACCAAATATAATCTAATAGGTATACCTTTTATAGCCTATGAGCCCCTTTGCCTAATAAAGCATGTGATAACTTCATGATTGGCAATAATTTATTTATTTTGATCTCTAGAAGGAACTTGTTAAATAGGATGGATTTTCTATATCAGTAGAATATGCATGAAGTCGTGTTTATGCATTTCCAATAATTCATGAGATATGACCGCCCATAATGTTAAGTTGTGTGGACGGTTTCGCTCCCTTTTTAACAATGTTAACCTAATATAACGTGATTGATAGTGACTTACTGTCAAATCCTTGCTATTGGCTACCACAGCGAATATTTGGGAAGGGTTTTGACATCGTTCTCTTTTTGTTCGGACATACTTCTTTATACATCAGTAACGTATTTATCGAATTGCAAAGTTCATGAGATAGTTCTAATTGTGTAAGCGTTGCCAGACTGTGACAATTGATTGATGATTGAAAGTAACATACTTGTTTATGCTCTAACTAAAAAAGACAGAGTTTTAACCGAAATCTTTATTCCACACCCGTCGACTTGCAATATCCCTTGTCACTCTCTTATATGAAATATCGCTATCTTGTAATGTCTCTTGCCAAAAGCTTTCTCTTGCATTCTAGCAGTGAGAATTGCTTCACAACTTTGGCTTACAAGGCACATTATATTTATGTGTTAACTCACTTCTTATCCAACCTCAGTGAAATAAAGTCGTGTCTCTCATCCCGAAGAGCACATTAAGAAAAAGTATTGAAACCCCCAAATATTTTGTTCCATCAGAAAAACAGGTAAATATCCCATATATTGCAGCACAAGCAATATCCCCACCTAATACTATTTTGTTTTTCCCCCCTCATCTTTAATTCCTTCGGGAGAATATCTATCATATCATCGCCCCTTAATATATAATTACGTTTAACCATTTATGACAATCCGTCATTCACTTTGGCTGCAATAAGATCAGTAATATGCTTAGCGAATTTGTCCTATATATCTCTAATAGTTCACTGGATATAATGATTAAAAATTGATATTAGTGTTGTTCGTATGGGCCTACTAATTGTCCTATCCCTATTGTCCGCCCTATTGTCCTATCAATATAAAATATTCCTAGGTGATATAACTATACTGTAAAAACATCACGACAAGCAATTTATTAGGTTAGAAACATATTCGGAACAAACATACAAACATTAAATTTTGTATATACAGTTTGGTACACGAATCGTGCTACAAACACACAACGGGGACCAATGAGGACTGTTATTTAGAGATGTTGAAGGGATTATTTTTCAACCAGAACTGTGCCAAAGACGTATCCGTTTCAACAGTATTTGGTTTCAGCAAGCACTTACACACATAGCTAGTCAGGTTATGGCGGAGTTCTCACGAAAATTCCCAACTAAATTAATATGCAGCAACTCCACTTTCCACTGGCCATCGAGGTGACCTGACCTGACTGCCCCAGACTTTTTTATGGGGTCATGTCGAGTAAAAGGTGCACACAATGAAACCGACAAATTTAACTGAACAATTTTCTGATCATGTTCGCATATACGTGAATGAGCATAGAGGCCATTTACGGTCCATCATCTTCAAAACCAATTAGATATGTAAAATAAAATTAAATTTTCTATAAAAAAAAATAATAATAATAAATAAATAAATAAATGGATAAATAGGTTGATATAATAAAAAGTTGTTTGAATTTGTTATTGTAACATAATTGGTGTGCAATCCTGTATAAATTCCAATCATCCACATTATACAAAAATACTTAGATGTTGTATGATTAATATTAATTCAAATGATACTTTTTTATATAAAAACTGTAAACTACGATCATACTATACGGTGTCCTTAGACCTCTTTTGCTTACTCTTTACTACTTCGCAAACTCTTTGCTGTGAAAATCGCTGGCATTTGACATATTTTTCCTCAACGACTCCATCGGTTAGCTTTTTTAGATGTTTTTGTTTCTTTTTTCGTAGCTGTTAATAAAAAATCACTCTGTATGAATCCAATAAATTTTTCATTCCATATGACAAATGTTATGTCAAATTAGTCAACCTTAAAATCTGATTACGTACATGTACATGTACGAGTATGCATATATATGTGCACTCACAAATGCATACATACATATAGCTATATATATTTATCTCTCTGTCTGAGTGTACGAGTGCATACATAGAATTGCAATTGCATCTATACAAACGTTCTCCCACACATGTACACTTGCAGGTTTTACATTTATATTTTATACACCCAAATGTCATTCTCTATTTATGGCTGTGTGTGTGTCTCTGTGCACTCGTATGTACGAGTATGTTTTAGTTGAGTTTAGTGCTTTGCACATGAACTTTAATGCAATTTTAAATGTCTCCTAAAGTTAAATGGAAATGTAATTGTATTATATACACAACTACAGTTAAATGTGCTGAATGTATATATATATATATATATTACATATATATTCACATATTTGTCGACGTGTACAATATTCACTACTATCGTTACGTATGCGAATTCTAAAATATTAAATTGTTAAGTTCTGGTTTCTATTGGAATAATATTTTCATTTGCTGATGGTTTATGCATAGATTGCAGAAACCAGTAGTAAATTTAATATTCTTGGGAATTGAGACAATTTTTGTCCTTAAACGTTTATTTTGCTTTAATAAAATTAGATAAACGTTTCAAAATGGTAAATTTATCTGACTTGAGACAAATTAATTCTTTGCATTAAATGTGTCAGCTACTAGATATCAAAATAAGTTAACTCTTTACTAGAAGTATGTTTTGGTAAGTACGAAGGCGGTCCCAGGCGGTGACAGTAGTTTGAAAAAAATATATTTTGGTGAAAAATGAAAATCTTATAAAACATATGCTTCAAGTTTCAAGGCGCTACGTGAATGAATGATCTGAATGAATTTGTAAACATGAAAAAAATTGGCCACCGTTACGTAATTCAATATTTTCGTTTGAAAGGTCTCAATCCAGCCAGTATTATAGTCGAGCTAGATTCTACTCTGAGGGAGTCTGCTTCTTTGTTTATTACTGTAAAATATTGGGTACCAGAATTTAAACAAGGCCGTATTACACCGTTATGTAATTCGATATTTTCATTTGACGGATTTCAATTCAGCCAGTATTAAAATCGAGCAAGATTCTACTCTGGGGGAGTCTGCTTCTTTGTTTATTACTGTAAAATATTGGGTGTCAGAATTTGAACAAGGCCGTACGAACACCGTAGTGGTCGACCAAATGAGGTGTCCACGCCAGATACGGTTAAGAAAATCCACAAAATGGTATTGGATGATCGTCGGCTGGAGGTGTGTGAGCTAGCTGAAATGATAGGCATTTCAGAAAGTGCTATACACTGTATATTGGCCAAAGATTTGAAGATGAGAAAGCTCTACGCAAGATGGGTGCCGTGCTTGCATTCAGTAGTAATCAATAGCAAAAACAGCGTTGTGAAAATGTTTCAGTAAAATGTTTGGTGATGCTTCATTGCAACAAAGCCGAATTTTGCGTCGATTTATGATAATGGATGAGACATGGGTCCACCGCTTCACACTTGAGACAAAGGAGCTGTCAAAGCTATTGACTAGAATGGGAGAGTCGTGTCCAAAGAAGACGAAAACGGTTCCATGGTTCCAT
This sequence comes from Philornis downsi, assembly GCA_019455685.1. Lineage (NCBI taxonomy): Eukaryota > Metazoa > Arthropoda > Insecta > Diptera > Muscidae > Philornis > Philornis downsi. Next base: position 1,046,182 of record JAHXMU010000708.1, on the reverse strand, counting down.
CGACAGGCAACATTATGGCGTCTTGGATGCGTCTTTAGGATGCGCAAGTAATTATTTTTATTGATTACCTTCAGAATGAAAAACGCATCAACGGCGAATATTATGCAAATTTATTGCAGCATTTGGGTGATGAAATTATGGAAAAAATTCTTCATTTAGCAAAAAGGAAAGCGTTGTTTCATCAAGACAATGCTCCGGTTCACACATCCACTGTTATGATGGCCAAAATTAATGAATTGAAGTTCAAATAGCTCCACCATGCACCTTATTTGCCAGATTTAGTTCCTCCGAACTGTATTGACAAAATGGCTTGGTGTTAAAATATTTGGCAACAATAAAGGGGTGGATATTTTCAGGAGTTTAACAGTTCCTACTATAAACAGAGTACAGAAGCTGTTGATTATTGCTTGAAGAAGTGTATTCCAATTTTTGTGTGTCTTCTTTGTTAGGTCGACTAGCTTTGGGAGCGTCCTCGTAAGACACCTAAGCCTGACATCTAATCCAAGTTTGTTCAAATAAAATTACATAATAAAATATATATGGGGCATTCCAAGTCAAATCGGACAGCATGAAGAATTTTTTTTTTTTGATTTGTTTCATTTCTTACTATGTTTACGTCCCTTTTCAACAGCATGCCTCAGTAAATTTTC
>JAHXMU010000708.1:1012298-1045132 GCA_019455685.1 Philornis downsi | reverse complement strand
GAAAATTTACTGAGGCATGCTGTTGAAAAGGGACGTAAACATAGTAAAAAATGAAACAAATCAAAAAAAAAAATTCTTCATGCTGTCCGATTTGACTTGGAATGCCTCATATATTACATAGTATGTATATTGTATAATAAAATATTAATTACATAATAACTACGTAATAAAATATGTCTTACGAGTAATATTTTTTTTCTTTGTGAGGCAAGTAATAAAGAGTGTCTCTGCTGTTTTTAGAACTCAACAAACATTGTCGTCTTTACACTCAGTGCACTGCAAATTTTGTAGAAGTTTTAGTTACAGAGAGTAGATTGAAAATCTTGTAGTTATATTCACAGAGTGCATAAAAAATCATTCGATAAGAAATGCTTCCGAACCAATAAAAATTATGTAAAATTATGTAATTACAATATGTTTAGTTAACGAGTTTCGAGTGCGGTTGACTGCATTTGGTTGTAGTGTCCAGTTGTTTCGCAACTGGTTGTATGAGCAACGCATAATAGTCCTATTGGAGTTGTTCATGGCGTATGATTGTTGAAAAATTGAGTACACATCAATAGTACACATATTAGTATTGCGTATGAGTGATATGAATTTGTTTACTTATATCTCATACATGATGCCGAAGCAATAAAAAACGCGAAAATGGGGAGATGGTGTTCATCGAAATATTCTTAATATAACTATCACTTAGAGAACTTCTTTTCATTGGAAATTGAGATATTTTGTGACAGAATGTGTTTAGTTATTCTTCAAATAAAAGAAAAATATGGGATACAAGTTGGGGTTCATTCAAAATATTCTTAATACTACTATCAATTAGAGGATTTCTTTTCATTGAAAACTGGAATGTAACATTTCCTGTACTTTTGTGACAGAATGTATTTAATAGCTCTTCAAATAAAAGAAAAAGTATGGGAGACAATAATACCAATTCACGTGCGTTTTAGTGGAACTGCCATAAGTGTGGGCAAGTTTATGGTAAAATACTAAAGTGGTAGTAATTTTTGACACATTTACTTATATGCTCGCAAACAGTTTTATTTGCAGATATCATAAGCTGGCGAACGCTGTCCGTCGGAAAAACATGTGTATAAAAATACTGACAATTCGCAAAAATTTACAATTTTCGAAATTTTTTTCCAAAAATTGTGGACTTGATTTTGAAAAATTCAGCAAACACTAACTTTCGATGGAAAAATGCTTTCACTCTACATATTTTGTATGGCAAAAGGATGTTTCTACCACGCGCATACATTTGACATTAAGTCGGTCTACTACTTAATTTAATGCGGTACAGGGGGAAAAGATTTGATCTTGTGAGGCCTGAACCGACATATGGAATAATGAGTATTGGTTGAACTTTTTCCAAAAATTCTACCAATTATTCATAAATTAAAACCAACACAAGAAAATAGTTTACATCATATGATTTGTAGGGGAATGCCTTAGCTGTGTGGCTGTTGAAAGATACAAAAAAAAGTCGATGCAAAAATGGCCAATGTCGGTATCTCCTATATGGGAGGAGCATTTGTGGCATGCCCACTTATCTGTCAATGTGTAGCCTTACAAGTAGGATAAATATGAATTTTCTCTGTAAGAATAAGGAACATAGGGATACTGACAGTTCGGAAAAAATTACAATTTCCAATATGTTTTTCCAATAATTGTGGACTTGGTTTTGAAAAACTCAGTAAATATGATGAAATGATGTCTCTACCATGCGCACACATTTGACTTTAACTCGGTTTACTACTTTATGGAAACCGTTTTGTGGGAAAAGACTTGATCTTAGGAGGACTGAACCGACCTTTGGAACAATGAGTATTTTTTGAACTTTTTCCAAAAATTCTATTACTTAATTAAAATGATTTGTAGGGGAATACCTTGGCTGTTAAAAGATACAAAAAAATTCGGTGCAAGGATGATCAATGTCGGTATTCCTTTTATGATAAAATCATTTTTGACATACCAAAAAAACAAAAAAAAAAGCCATCTTCGCCTTCTTTGGATACGATTCTCCTATTCCATTCCAGTCCTTTGTCTGTTTCTTTGTCTCAAGTGTGAAGTGGTGGACTCATGGCTCATCCACGGCTATAAATTGACTCACAAAGTCGGCTTTATCGCGGTAAAACATCGCTAAGCATTCTACTAAAACATTTTTACGACGCTGTTTTTGCTCTATTGAAAGCAAGCGCGGCACTTATCTTGCTCACAGCTTTCTCATCTTCCAACCTTCTGTTAGCTTTCGCACCCTCTGCCAAGGACCATTTAATACCATTTTGTGGATTTTCTTTGCCGTGTTTGGCGTGGCAGCTTGTGCGGCCTTGTTTAAACTCTGCTACCCAATAGCCTACAGTTGTAAAGCAGACAGAGCAGACTCCCCCGGATTAAAATACAGCTCGGCTTTAATATTGGTTGGACTGAAACCTTTCAAATAGATATATTAAATTGCATAACGGTGATCAATTTTTTCCAAGTTTCCAAATTCATTGAGATCATTCACCTTTGATGGCTCAAATAAAAACACTAAACAAAGTGGCGCCTTGAAAGTTAAAACTTATATTTTATAAGATTGTCAATTTTAACAACAAAAAAATTTTTTTTCAAACTACTGGCACAATCTATCGGCTAGTTTTGGAACTGCCCTCGTATGGTATTTACTCCGTTCTTATATATAATTTTTAATATTCGTTTATGAATTTGTTATCGATCTTCAATATAAATAATATTCTTTTACTTCTTTTTTTTCTAATATCATGTAATTTTCCGCTATTTTACAACTTCAGCAATTTAACATTTTAACATCGAATTCCCCTGCTGCCTTATCGTTCTGCAACGCTCCATTCTGTTTCCATTCTCGTGTTCTCCCTCAAGCCGCTTATATTTACACCTTCACAGAATTTAATTAACCAAAGCTTAATATGCTCTCTTCATTTTGCTGCACATTTACTTAGCCTTAAGTCTAAATTATTTGCTGAATTGCTGTATATTTTACACGTTTATTTTATTTAAATCTTATTGTTCAAGTGTTGTTCACACAACAGTATCCCGTTGTGTTTTTCCTCCACACCGAAACCCTTTCACTCACAACACACCAAGCAATTCAATCCCTTCCGGAAAATGAAACTGGAGAAAACACAATCAAAAAGAAACCGGAAAAGAGCATAATAAAAAATGTACAAGTAAAATAGAAAAATACCCGACAATAGCAGTGTAATAATTGAGAAAAACATTGCCGCCCACCAATGTCTAACGAACGGTTAGACCAAAGACGCCGCCTGTAAGCCAATTCGTCTCTAGGAGGAGTGATTTTCAATGTATTGCTATAAGACGAGCTAAATGTTTTACGGTTTATGTGTGTATATTGAGGTTGTACTCGTGTGTGTGATAATGGTTGTGTGGGTGTTTAAGTAGCTTGAAAAAACCATCATGCATAAAATAGTACACTTCCGTTTATAATGCCATGCTTACAGTGTAGTTTCTTTTTTATCACCTACCGCCCCATGATTTTCCTGGTAGTTTTTCTTTCCGCTTAACTTTATGTCATTTGTTGTGTTGAAGTATGGGGACTTTTTTTCGCGCTAAGTCATGGCCGTGTTAAGGGGATAGAATGGTCAGTTTAAGGAAACTGTCGTAATGGCACAATAATGGCAGTGGTCGCCGATATATCGGATGGTACGGAAAGTTCGGTCGGGTTTTAAAAGAAATTTATTTACAAATTTATTTACAAGAAAACAATTATTTTATTCTATTATAATCTCCCCCTTTTTTTAATATCTTCTTTTCATCTCTCTGTGGCAGAATGGCTGTTATACCTCAGCCCTCACATCCTCATCACGGTGGGGATTAGCATATTCTCTAATAGTCAAGCTCCCTTTAGATTCCTGGAATCTGTCTTCCTGAACTCCACATCAGCCCTGAATTGCTGCAGATCTTTTAACGAGATAGATCAGCATTTCAACATTCAACTTATGTGGGTGCCGTGCCACAGGGGCATACCAGGGAAGTGCAGAGCAGACGAGCTGGTAAGACTAGACTCCGTGGACATGCTTCTAGTCACTTGTAAGCTCTTACTGCGAGATAAAGCATATTTAGCAGCAAAGTGGCCGTCTGTCCGAGGCAGTAATCAATTCAGACAAATGTGGCCTCGCCTAGATCTGAAGCGTTCACACACACTGCTGTCGCTATCAATACCCAATGTCTCATTGCTTGTATCCGTCATGACGGAACACTGTCTGTTTGGAAGACAAGCAGTGAGATTAAGGGTTGCGACGGGTGACTTCTGCAGGATCTGTGGGCTGAAGAGAAGGAGGAGTCCGTATAACATCTTCTCTGTAAATTAGGGACATCCGTATCTCTAGTTTCCGTGGTATCACAATGGGCTATACGGTCTAAGTGAGTCTGTCTATTCAGACTGCCACACAGACCCAACCTAACCTTCCCAACTCCCTGGGAGCTTTTTAATACCTATCTCATGAAACTCACGTGGTTTTTCTGGAAAAAGAGTTCAATTCGATTTTTTACTTCCTCGTCGTTATGGAAATTCAAATGCTTCAAGTGGTTGCTCAGCCTGCGAAATAGGTGGTAATCGGACGGGGCGATATCTGGAGGGTACTGTGGCTGAGGTAAAACTTTCCACCCAAGCTCTAACAGTTTCTGGCAAAGTGCCAGTGCTAACAGTGGAATAGCAGGGATTGGCGGTCTGGAAGGTTTTGCTGTGTGTTTTTGAGAGGACTGGCAGGGAATCATCTACTATCAATTGCTCCCTTACTGTCGACATTCTAATCAGCCGAAGGCAGCAACCACCTAGACGCAAGAAATTTTGACCAATAGGGAATGAATTGTGCCGCATTGTGACAAGGCTGGGTCACACACAGCCATAGTGATTCCGTGCAAGCTCTGGAAGCTAGCTGGAAGGTTTTTATGCATCTATCTTATAGTTCGGATTCAGCGTTAACTAATTACTACTTGTTCCTGCCTGAATGATGAAAAATTCGCTTCAAGAGAAACTTGTAAAGATCGACTATCCCAGTTTTTGCCAATAGAGACGAGATGCATAATGGAATTACATTCAAATTTTGGAACAAAACAGTTCATATTTGACCTAAGACCTAAATCATTATAACTATGCTAAATAAAGTCTTCAGTGTTATGCAAAAAAAAAATGGATTTATTTTTACTACAACTTTCGGACAACTACAACTACAACTGATTAACCTCTCGCATTTAATCTCCACTCATCAGAATATGCCTTCGCATTCTAATTAGAAGTCTTATATGTAGCTTTCTTATTATCATATGCTATGCGGCATAATTCATCGTACCATATAATCATATCTTACCACCTGTGCTACTCTATGGGTCTGCAACAACCGGTTGCTATGCAACTCCACATTCGAGCACAAAGTATCATTGGTATCCACCGCTACCCACGTGATGCTTCCACTAGGGGACCTACACCAAATAATTAGGCGGAAACTCACTCCCGGAACCTCCAGATCTCCATGCTACCGGCCAAACCCACCGGTTGAAGATGCACAGCAAAAACAAAAGCAAAAGATGCTACCAATTTGTAATTTAATCATCACACTTCACGGGATTGGTCGCCCTCTGGCAAAAGAGTATAGACTGGACATTTTTACATACCTGCAGGTGTGGATACCCCAGGCGGATGGAACGGTCGATACTACATTGCAAGGATGAAGTATTCTCACCGGTGGGAGACAGGGAAAACTCCAAAGCCTTTCCGAGCGGCAACCATGAAATATAGGTTTAAGAAAAACCCATTCCTGTGCGTATCTTCCGAGAGAGAGAAAGATACAGATGGCAGGGCACGAACCTAAGACCTGCCCGTGTGTATCCCTGTCACCCCCGGTACCAGACAAAGCCACTGGTCAGAATCTGTAGCTAACCTACTCCCAGTTTCAACTCCTTGCGGTCCAGCGACTGGTGCCACTGGATATGAGCAGCAGCTGCCGCTTAACAAGCTAAATGATATTGTGGGATCTGAACAGTATCCCAGCCGCTCAACCCTCAAGTCAGACTGCTTTGAAAAGGTCCGCAGACCCGCTTCCTACAACTGCATTGTAGTAGCCCTTCGCCAGGCAAACGCTTTGGAAACAAACACTGTTGCTCTGACGGTTTCCAGTCCGGCCGCTTTCGATTTTAGTGATTTTCGGTTTATGTATTTTATTGATACCCATTATAAGAAAACTATAAATACTTAGGACCCAGTATGTAGTACATTTAGGCCGGTTTCCATACCAAGAACTTTTCTTTAGTTCCTGTAAAAAAACCAACCACCAATATATATAATCAGTCCATCAAAAGCTCTCAAAAACTAAAATTTAGAGAGTTTTTCCAAATAACTGCCTTCGAAAAATTTTAATAGTTTATAATTCTACTGGTTTATAATAAAATTATTCAAATTTGAATATGTTTGTCTCTTACACGATTTTAAATTCTCAACCGTTTCCTCCTTCCCTCGCTTCCACTTTAGCTTCCATAAAAAATAACTATCAAATCTATTGTTGTGCTTCTATTTACCACTATCAGCTAGTTTTTCCAGTTGTCTTTGGCCCATTTGTCGCTTTTTTAACCTACGCTGACCATCCCATCGCAAGACCAAAAGTCTAGCGCTTATAAGTTCTCGAGTCCTTATAGAGTGTTTTTGTATGGGTCCTCTCTCTTCACATGAGATGCAGTTTTTGCACCAAATGTTTCATGGATGTCCAGTGGATGTCCAAACCAAAACACTTCATATCCACAGTGTTTCGTACAATTGTATATTTATTTTATGTACGCCACGACTGATTCTGGACGCTATGTTCTAGTTTCCGTGGTGTCTTTGTAAAAAATCGTTTCAGTTTTTGTCTTTCATTCCATGTGGAATTTGTTTCATAGCTTTGTATGTGCACGTATTCTATTTTTTGTTTCTTCTGCATCTTGCAGCTTTTTCACATGCAGAGATTCAATTTGAATTGAAAATGTAGCAAGTTTTTTGTTTGGTCGTTTGGTTTCTTGTTGTTGTTATGTTCTCTCCTTGATGCAAGTTTCCAGTTCAGAGATTTGTTTGTTTTTTTGTTTTGTGAACTTTGGTGTTCCTCTTAACCTCTAGGCTAGGTAGAAGCTGCTGGAATAGTACTTGAGAACATGTGAAGCCAGAAAATATGCTATGGATATTGAAATGTTTGCTTAGAAGTTGCTTTTCTTAAAACTTTGTAGGAACGTGGTAAGCGCGGTGTTTATGCGCTTGATTTGTTTTTAGAGTTTGAAGAATTTCGGCTCGATTGCAGTCGACCTGTTAAATATTTCACTTTTTTAGTTAAAGACCGATGTGAATTTTATGCTTACCGTCTTGATCTTGTTTAATATTTCAATAAATTTTGTGATTTTTATTAAAAATTAATTTTCATTTCGACATATTGCTACGGTACAAAAGAAACAAAAACGAAAATGTGATCTAAATGAAACGAGAAAGGCAACAGAAAATTAACACAAAAACTTTTTATTTAATAATTTATTATTCATGAATTCAATTTCAACAATTTATTTGTTCATAGAATAGCTATTAAGGTATATTTTGTGTGCCTTCCAAATTTGTATGCCGTCCATGTGTATTATTTTCAGCTTTCGCTACCTTTTTTAAATTGAATTTCACCACTTTCATTTCAAAGCCTATTTCTTCAATCTCATACTGTGGAAATTTCGCGAAACGGATAATACTCGTACATGTAGATGAAATATTTTCCACAAAAATATATCGCAGTTTTTTTTAAACATTTTTGAGTAAATACAATACGATACATTGGAATATATAACGATAATGGAATTGTGTTCTATGTTGATAACTAAAAAGTGATTTTTTATTCATAGTTTTTTTTTAAATCGAATAAAACACTCAAATTTCCATCATATATTAAAATTTTTTACTGGAATCGATAAATTGGTCTTTGCCATGTCATTTTTAAAGATAATTTCTTGTAAATGTTGTCCGCGGCTCCGCCTCAAAACGTCCATTCGGAAGGTTAAATTTTTCGTCACTTTTTCGAGCATTTCGGCCTGTATTCCACGAATAACGCGTGTTATGTTATCCTATAAGGCTTCAATAGTGTTCGGCTTGTCCACATAGACTAACGACTTGGCATAACCCCACAGGAAATAATCAAGAGACGTTAAATCGCAAGATCTTGGGGGACAACTCATTGGGCCAAATCGAGAGACAAGCTGCTCCCCAAATTCATCCTTCAATATATCCATTGTTTCACTAGCAGTGTGGCAGGTCCTGATGAAATCACATGTCAACCAAGTTCAACTCAGCCAATTGGGGGAAAAAAAGAAAAAAAAAATTCCTTGTGGTTGACTAACACATGACCAATCGCTGAGAACGGCGACGAATTGACACTTCACGATGGTCATTTACACTGGTCGCTACGGCTGCAATATTTTCTTCGTTACAAATTCTACGCATGCGAGTCGATGGTTTTATGTCCAACAAAGTAAATTTGGTGCAAAATTTGGAGATAACAGTACGAATTGTTGATTCAGCTGGTCGATTATGATGACCATAAAATGGTCGTATCAAACGATGCACATTTGCCACAGACCACGAATTTTGATAATAAATTTCAACGATTTGCAATCGTTGCTCGTTTGTTAGACTTTCCATGATGATGAATGACAAAGTATACTGTACACTTTTCACTTTGACAAATGACGTTTGGACGCCATTGTCAATCAGTGCTACCAATCTAAAAAACTTAAATCTTAAAAAATCCCCCTACGAGTATACATCAGAGTTCAAGAGATAAATTATAATAAAACATAACGATGACCAAACTTTAAACGGGGAGCATCTGATCTCTATATGTATATCGTATAGCAAACATAACGGTGGCCAAACTCTTATACGTGGAGCATCCGATCTCTATATACGCTGATGAGTGTTTGGACAATGTTCTCAACTCACTTCAATTAAAAAAGAAAATAGACATTACAAATAGTTTGAAAAAGGTTTATAATGTTGCTCCCCAACATGAAAAATTGCATGTTCTGAGGCGATGCCTACAATATTTCATATTTGGCCGTCTGTTTTCGCGAGCTGGTTCATTCTTCACAACATCTCCAGAAATGAGATTTTTATATTTATGACACAATTAGGGGTGAAACACAATAGAAATATGACAATATTCTGGTTTTGCGTAAAAATAATTTTAAGTTTTGCCTACTACGCTTAAGATGGTAAGATTTTTGTACAGATTTTTAAATTATAAATTTATATTATTATAATTATAATTACGAATTCGATTTTAGAATATCATTGAAAAAGTATGTAAGATTAAAATAGCTTTCCGCTGATGCACTGAAATTGAATATTTGATTAAAATCCTGGAAGATATTTAAAGTTTCTTGAAAAACTTACGAAAAAATATTAAATATCTGCACAGCAGTTGTATTTCCTTAAACGTAAAACTATTTTAAAATTATTTTTATGCATAGTCTAAGTACAGACGTAATTGTGAGACATCAGGTCACTCATTGTGGCACAAATTATATTATTTATTAAATTATTTATTTAAGGAAGACTTCCACGTTATAGTTGATATGCTCTGTGCAAGGAAATTGATGTTAATTTTGACCTCAAAATTGTTTAAAGTTTCTTTAGTATATTTATTCAGCTGCAATTTAACTCTTACTTCTCATATTTTCGATGGATTTTGAAATATATTTCGCTGTAATGTTAAAACAAAAAAAGATACTGTCCATTGGTTTTATTTTGGTGTACTCAACAGTGGAGTATACGTAACAATTGTTAGTATACTTAATTGAAAAAATTGTTATCTCTGTGATATTTTCTGTATACGAGTATATTTTGGTGTGCTAAACGATGGCGTATACGGAACAATTGTTAGTATACTTAACAAAATGCGATAATTGTTGCCTCTGTGATATTTTCTGTGTATATTTTGATGTGCTCAACTGTGGCGTATACGTAACAATTGTTAGTATACGCAACAATCGTTAACATGATCACGGGTTCAATCCCGTATACAGCCACTTATCATTATTTTAGCGGCAGTCACCTCAAAGTCGGTGAGAGTAGTCGAGTAATCGACAAGTCTAGTAAATGTTTGACATTCAGAATCGTCGTTGAACTGTATGTTTCGTTAAGTGAGTCCAAAAATACAATAGGTGTAAGCCTTCTTTTAAATCAACAACCTAAAGAATTTGTAATAGTTGAGTTGGGCATACGTGTACTTCTGCTGTACGAATTTTATATGCTGGGAAAATTTTATAAAATACCAAAATTGACAAGGCGAAGATTTGAAAAAGAGCATATATATAAAGCATAATAAAATGAAATCCATTATTTTTCCAACAGACAGCTTTAGCAATCTGTATCCCGCTTGGTACATGTGCGAACGATTTATGATAGATGGCGTTAGAAAGACAAGACTTCATGCTAATAAAACCATTCAGACAGTTTTGTGATTGGGTCTGTATTGCATAGAAAGACAAGACTTCATACTAATAAAACTATTTAGACAATTTTGTGATTGTTTGAATCTGTATTGTTTAGCGCACATCAAAAATGGGTACTAACAAAAAGAATACACGGCATACTTTATGGTAACAGACAACCACGTGCAATTGCAATTTCTTCGATTCCATTCCTGCACGGTTTCTGTTGCCCAGGAACTAAACATTGGAAAAAACCGTTGGAAACTAATAAAATAAAGCAAATTTGACCGATTTCTGAAGCGACAAACTAATAGCGATGGAAAGCGGATCATTTACCGTAACCTCAAATGAAAACATTCGTAATCGAATAGCGATGAGTCGTCACAAACGATATCTGTAACATCATCGTGTTCAAATTATCTTTACTGCAACTTTCCTCATAATAACCTTCAAAATTACATTCAAAAGGAACCACTGGACTGAATTTCCGTTTGCGAATCGCAGCGACTTTGACCGATTTCTGAAGTGACTAATGAGTAGTGATGGAGAGTGGATCGGTTACGCCAACTTCAAAGGAAAACGGTCGCAATCGAATATCGGTGAGTCAGCGCAAACGATATCTTAGCATTAACGTGTGCTAATTATGTTTACTACAAGTTTCTTCATACTAAATTTCAAATTTACATTAAAAAGGCCTCATTGGACTGAATTTCCATCTGCGAATCGCAGCGGCTTTGACCGATTTCTGAAGCGACTAGTGGTGGAAAGCGGATCATTTACGCCAACTTCAAATGAAAACGGTCGCAATCAAATAGCAGTGAGCCTGCGCAAGCGATATCTGTAGCATCAGCGTGTTCAAATTATGTTTACTGCAACTTCGCAGCTGAATCTAAGTGACTAAGTGATGGAAAGCAGTTCATTTACACAAACCTTAAATGAAAACAGTCGTAATCGAGTAGCGGTGAGTCGGACCAAACGGTGGTAAATCTAGATTGACGTTTATGAAGTTTTTGCTGTGTGCTTAGAGTTATTGGTGGGGAATTTTCAACAATGAGCTGCTTCCCCACGGCCAAGCTCTTAATTCTGAATTGTACTGTTCACAATTAAAGCGTCTGAGAGAAGCAATCGGTCAGAAGAGGTTAGCTATGACCGAATAGGAGAGGAATTTTGTTCCATCAAAAGAACGGCAGGGCATTTACATCTGTAGTAACTTGACAAAGGCTCCGAAAAATGGGTTAGTAGGATGTTATGCATCGATCCTGTATAGATTTTGATCATCTAAGTGAAAAAAAAAAACAAAATTGCTTTCACGCCAACACAACATATCCACAGTGTTCATATTGGATATGAATATACATACGATTTGGAGACGGCTATAATTTTAGATATATCAAAGAAACACGATCTTATTTTGTGTTTATATTTAGCAACAACATTTCGAATAAGAATATTTCGCACATACACCAATAAATGGCTCCAAAAGCCGCCAAAACTTTCGAAATGCAATCTATAAAATTTGTTCTTTAATCATTGTTCTTTATCAATTATGTGTGCAAAACTGTTAGCCAACTGCTGGCAACTGAAAACTATGCTAGGGTGGAATTAATTTTTGATTTTTTTTCAAAGGTTTTATCGTTAAAGGGTTTTATGCGTTTAACGCAAAAGAATTCCCATCACATTTCCTTAATATTTCTAAAACCGCATAACCTAGGCGAAAGACACGATTAAATCGATTACTCAAAAATAGTATTGTTAAAAAAAGTGGTTTTCCCATTCCCGGTTTCGGTTTTGAACACTCTATTCGCGAATAATTTTCCGTAGAGATGACAAACACCATTTGCTGAGCAAAAATGGTCCGTCAATGCAAATGTTGTTCTCCTAGAAATCTGCATACTTTGGTGTGACAAATACAATAGTTTGCACCAGTGTGAGTAAGACAAAGTGTATATGTGTATGCGAAAGGGCAAATATTTCAACGTGGACAGTTACACAGAGTAATAACCATATACACAGACACACACACACACATATACACATATGTTTAGACCCTAATAGTCACGAACATATGACATAGGGACAAAGCCAGACAAATGTATGTACGGACGTAGATTTTCGGTACCAACAAAAAAAAAAAAAACTGTTTGCACCACTTTGGTGGGTTTGTTTTGTTACGCAGATTTCATAGTACTTACGTATTGTTTTGAAAGGGACCTAAATAGCGTTGAGTTTTGAAGTAGACAAACGGACTTTAAACAAATAAACAAATATATCAACTAGATGTTAGTGGGTATAGGATACGGTAAACGAGGGTCATATTATAATTGTCCAGCTGTGAGTGCATACAAATTGTTTAAATGTAAATTGTAAACTAATACTTAGATATTGCCTTGGTTTAATGGCAGATTCACTCTCCTCTCAATGGTTGAGAAGACTGCAGTAACATTTCGCACTTTTATATCAATGATATCTTAAGCATCAGTGTGTGCAAAATATGTTTACTGCAACTTTCCTCACAATAAACCTTCAAAATCTAAAGCCTCCTGTTGGTTAACATTTGTCACTAAGATTTCTATCGAAATCTACTACAAATTTCGCGTCCGTTAATGTCATCCTGCAGATAGGTTCAAGTTCACAGGGATACCAAAATCGGTAATGGCGTCATAACATTTTATCGGCACATAGTTGGTATTTTTCGACTGCGTCTGCTTTGATCTTTTCAATAAACGCGTGAATAATAGTACATTGCCAGTTCTAAAGCAGCATGGATAAAGCCTAACCAGTTCAGATAGAATAGGTTTTGGTGTGGTTTCTAAATGAGTTATAACGCAGCATATGACACACAAACTTCAATAGTTTTTTAAATGCAGAGGATAACAATCTAAGATTCGAATAATTCCACATACGCTTAGGAGCTGATGCTTGCTGGTTATTAACTCATAACAACCCTTATTGAGTAGCTTTCCAAGAAGACCATCAGCACCTGCAAGTTTGCCGTTCTTACATCTTCATACTGCTATACTGATCTCTGTGCTGTGTAAACCTAACTGGCGTGATATTTTCACTTTTGCTACTTTCCCGAACTGGTAATGTTGTCTTCATATTTGTAGCACAATCTTCGTACTCGTGATTAGATTTTTACTGTAGTCTATTCAAGAGATATCGTCGTTGTTACTTTATACATCCTTTACCTGTCGTACTTTCGAAAAACTTTCAACTTTTGCTAGAGTGTATAGGCAGAGAGCGTTTTAACGGTCATTATGCCACGGTGTGTCAGGATGATCATGGTTCTCTATCTATTGTCCTTTCCAAAAGCTTCTACTTTTTGCTAGATTGTGCAGGCAGAGAGCGTTTTAGTGGTCATTATGCCATGGAGTGTCAGGAATGTCAAGGTCCTCTATCTATCGTCCTTTCCATAAGCTTTCACCTTTTGCTAGTTTGTTTAGACAGGGAGCATTTTAGCGGTCATTATGCCACGGTGTGTCAGGAAGATCAAGGTTCTCTATCTATTGTCCTTTCCAAAAGCTTCCATCTTTTGCTAGATTGTGCAGGCAGAGAGCGTTTTAGTGGTCATTACGCCACGGTGTGTCAGGAAGATCAAGGTCCTCTATCTATCGTCCTTTCCATAAGCTTTCACCTTTTGCTAGTTTGTTTAGGCAGGGAGCGCTATAGCGGTCATTATACCGTTGTGTGTCAAGAAGATCAGGGTTATCTTTTTATCGTCCTTTCTCCAAGCTTTGTACTTTTGCTTGTTTGTGTAGGCAGAGAGCGTTTTAGCGGCCATTATGCCATTGTGTGCCAGGAAGATCAAGGTCTTCGGATAGTTTGTTGATATAGCGACGTCTAGTTTTCTTTGAACTTAGTAACACACGTTTTTAGATCCATCTAATATTGCGTGTACAACATTTGCAACCAGGTTTTGATTCGAGTCTATTTTGGCACCACATCCTTAACGCTAGAGGTATGTCTTCCATCCATACCAATCTATATGTATACAGCTTCTCGTTCCGTCATGGTTTCATACGCCTTCAGCGCAGCGGGATAAAAAACCAGTCTGTGTCAGTTATCAGAGGTGATGCTGTGTAGACTAAGTTTTCCTACTAAAACATTTATTGCGTTCCCATGATTGGTAGCATCTTTTTTTATCTTCTATCGGAGCATGTGCGGAACTGTGCGTGACAAAAACAAACATATTACTTCTACGCGGATAGCGGCTATGCGACCTCTTACTTTTTAAAAAAACGAAGCGCTCCTTTTTTTCTCAGTACAAATCTATAGTGGAATTTATGTTTTTGCATGCCAGCTATAGTAGATGTTATAGATTTGCATAAACATATTTTTGTTCTAACTATTGCAAATCCTTAATGGCGGCCATGACATTGGAAATTTCACGCTAACAGCACTATCTTACCTACTCCGGTCACCGACCCAGACAGTACGCGTTTTTCGAGACTTGCAAGCTTTTACTCTTTAGAGGGCTCTCATTTTCAAATCATATGGTATTCGTTATTGCAGTTTAATGAAATATTCCTGAGGGTGTGAACTATCGAGAAATGTACGAAAAAGAAAAAAACTCCTTGAAAATGACAATTTGCTAAAATCTCTTAAAAATATGTCCATCGATTTGTTCTATTAATACGTATGGTTAATATTATTTGCTTTTTGTCCAGGAGAGCGTATTATTAATATCAAATATTAACTAATGATGGTATTTGTGCACAAGTCCATGTTCTATGTATAGTTATTTTATTTATTTACTTACGGGTATATTCTAACGAGGGTCATTTCCAAACAACTCAAATGCATCTCTAGAATTTTCTGGAAACACCTTTAATTTATTCATAGGTTTACAACTTGCATCACTTAGCCTAACTTCAGTTGTCTAATATGCTTGTAATCCAAGATATATATTTTCTATTAAAACCACGAATTTCCAGTCCAGTTGTTCCATATTTTTGTTCTTTACTTTATTATTTCTCTTTATTATTATTATTTATCTTTACAATATTATTCCTATTTGAACTATTTCTGAGAATAATACTACAAGGACACGATTTTAATCTTGTAATCTTCCTAAAATACCTCTTTGCTCTAATTTCTCTCAAGTCTCGTCTAAAGCCGCATCATTTAACACTTTGAAGCATTGATCGGTTATCAACTAGCAATAATTTTATTGTCTTAAACATTATAACTCTTCCAGTTACAACCCTCCTATATGTTACGACTTTACAGTGATAACGTAAATGGAAAATGACAAAGTAATTAAGGGTCACAGTTGAAAGAGGATTTCGTTTTTAGTTGTTTTAATGGTTCCACTCTCTGCTTTACCATTTATATTTCTGTACATACACAAATGCATGTACATACATTGCTGGTGTCTCTTTGTTACTTTGCTGTAGTGTAGCATATTTTTGGGAGCCTGCACTTTAATCCAGCTAACTTGCACAGGTTTCTAACTGGCAAACAAATTGTCTCTGCTCTTCCTCCTATGCAGATGACAAATATTTATTTTGATTTAAATAGAAATATAGAATGTGGTTTGGTGAGATTTTTTTAAAGGACCAAAACTATAGTTCGCGACTTGAGCCAGACGCTAAACGAGTACACAGCAAAGTCAATTTGGATTTGTCACAAAAATCGAGCACAGTCATACAACAACAAAAAAAGGCGAAAAAAGGACCAGAAAGCGACAAATAACATAGTTGTTATAACAACCCAGGTCATAATAAACACAAATAGCAGTTACAAGTTTGTGTACTAAGTTGGAAAGGAACTAAAAATTAATGAATGTGGAAACTAAAAATCGTTCATGCACATGAACTTTTGTGAAAATTTAAGTAAGTTTTAATAAATTTAAAAAGTATTTCAAATTCAATGATGTTGCTCATAAATCTAAGTGAAGAGAAAGTGAAGAGAAACAAATACATGTAGACTGGAATATTCAAAACCGAAATGGAATTTTCTCTTTCCGAAGCTCTATTTCCAAAGGATAATATTTTAACAAAAGTATGTGTTTCAAGCTACATTAGTATAGTTTCTACAGCAGTATTTTCTTTCAACATATTTTCTTATAGGAAAAGTGTTCTCTAAGAGATTTCTACACAGGAATTATCTTGCAGGATACCTTTTTGTATGAAAATTTTCACGTAATTTTTGTACATAAACACGTCTTCTGAACGACTCCGTAACAGAAGGTTTCCGAAGGGAAATTCTAAAAGCGTGTAAGAGGTTTTTTTAACTGCATGGAAAAATAGCACTCAAAAAGCATATTTTTCTAGAAATTTCCAAAAAAAAAAGAATTGTTTTTTGTTTTCTAGAAAAAAAGTTTCAGTAAAGTGTATTAAAAACTAAACTTTGCGTTATTATAGAAGATACCTTTCATATAGAAAACCATCATGGAACAAATTTTTTTGTATATGAAAATGTTGTGAAAGACTATTTTTTTTTAAACCTAGTGGAAGACATTTCTTGTTATAAAGTAAAGGAGTTGAGAGTTTGAAAGCACTTTCTAAAAGGAAGGCGTCTTGGACGATTCTTGTCTTATAGAAAATCCGCTAAAAGGAAGACGTCTTACATGACTCTTGTCTGGAAGAAAATTCTTTTGCAAGATGGTTTTTATTTAGGCAAATGGTACCGCGGTACCCGGTAAACGTTTAAACGTTTCCTTCTGGGTGTTATATCCATGAAAACTGATTTGGAAGGTAGTATTGCTGCATGTATAGAGAAGGCGTGCTCATTCCGCCAATACGTCCACATTTAGTCCAGCATTTGTATGCAATATATTTAACGGGTATTTATAAAACTTCAAGCTTCAAAGCGAAATATCAAATTTCGATATATTGATTAATTTGTAGTGGAAGTACCAGAATGGATGTGGCAACGTTGCCCTTTTTCTAGCAACTTAGCTTATCAAACGTATTATACGTGGCAAATTTGGCCGAATTTGATGCAACCGGTCATTTGTGTGGAAGGCAAATGAGAAGGAACTTGTTTAATGGGGCGATTTGTTTCCTATATTGTGAAGAATTATAAAATATGGTGCTGACTAATTATACTGGTCTACATATTTGGGGGCGGTTAATTGACTGCAGAAACGAAGCTTGATGTTTTGACTAATCTGGCATAAAAATTGGGCTGTCACGTCTCCTTCATTTTTTATCGCATGCTGGCAATATTGTAAAACAGTCAACACTGACACTACAATTTTACAATTATCAATTTCATAGAAGCTCACACTCCTTCCAAATCTTCATAACAGTAGCATTTAAGCATATCAGGGAGATCGATTCAACCTATATTTTTGCTCTGTGTGTGGTGAATATTTGGTTGGAAAACAAGGATATGCACAAATGGCAAAATCATTAAAAAATTCATATTTATATTATTTTGGGTTTGCTGTCAGAAACTTCAACAAACCGTGGACTCCGACAATGTTTTCCATAGTTGCAGTTGCTGTTTTATACAAGTGGTCAAATGGCAAGAAAATCTATGTCGATTTTTTAATTCGAATATTTTAGAGAGAGTCTAGCAGCCACAAAATCGATTGTTATTTCTGTTTAAAAAAAGTTGCTGGATTCAATGTGAGAAATCAAAAAAAAATTACTTAAGCGTTTTGCAAACCAGTTCAACGCCCACCAAATGATCCATTAGCAGTCATTCCTAGTGCTACGAGCAGTGAGCCCGAAACGTCTTTCACCAGCAGTGGTAGTTTGTATCAGACTGATGATGAACGCCATTTAGTGACTCAAGCTGAGCTGAATGATCTAATTCAGGATTTAAATTTAACAAAGCAAGAGGCAGAATCCCTAGCTTTACGAATGAAGCAGTGGAAACATCTTACAGCTGGGACAAAAGCAACAATCTATAGAGATAGAAGCTTGGAATTGACTGTATATTTTTAAAAGAAACACTCTATTCTATGCTGCATCGATGTACTTCTTCCGCCGCTGCACATAAAATTGGGTCTTTTTAAGAACTTTGTCAAGGCTCTGGACAAAGATGAATGGATACATAGCCAGCTAAGTGGACATGACAAAAACGAAATTTTGTACTACATTAAATATCGCATTAGACCTTTTCCCTGTTGAAATAGTTGCTTCATAATGTTTTTCAATAATCACGGCCACAATGAGAGCGTTTTTTGTGAAATTATATGATTTGGGAGATTTATTTGCAGTATCATTTCAATCACAATTTTAATATCAAAGTTGATTAAAGAATCTTCTTCTTCTTCTTCTTAGGTGGCAACTGGAATAGACATTCTTATCTATTATACGCCGCCCGTTGAAAATTATTCCAAGCGCTTCGATCTTCTGCGCTTCTCCTCCAATTCGTCACACCAAGCTTCGATAGTGTTTCAAATGCCTGGTCCTTCCAACGGAATTTTAATCGCCCTCTTCTGCGCCGTCCACCAAGTTCGTTGTCTAAAGCCTTCTGTGTGGGTGCATTTGGGTCCATCCGCACAACATGCGTTTGACCACGTCGATGTCGGTATATACAGCTCATTGTTCATGCGACGCCGATGCTTTCCGTTAGCGATGATGAATCCATATATTTTCCGGGGTATTTTCCTCTCGAAAACTGCCAGTGCTGATTCATCCACTGGCATCATAACCCAGGATTCTGCGCCATATAACAAGATAGGTAGAACCAACGCCTAATAAAGTCGGATTTTTTTTTTTTTGTCGAGAGAGGGCTTTATCATTGAATCACTTGCTTAGCCCATAGCAACATCTGTTAGCAAGCAATACTCTCCCCTCACCAAGTTCGTTGTCTAAAGCCTTCTGTGTGGGTGCATTTGGGTCCATCCGCACAACATGCGTTTGACCACGTCGATGTCGGTATATACAGCTCATTGTTCATGCGACGCCGATGCTTTCCGTTAGCGATGATGAGTCCATATATTTTCCGGGGTATTTTCCTCTCGAAAACTGCCAGTGCTGATTCATCCACTGGCATCATAACCCAGGATTCTGCGCCATATAACAAGATAGGTAGAACCAACGCCTAATAAAGTCGGATTTTTTTTTTTTTGTCGAGAGAGGGCTTTATCATTGAATCACTTGCTTAGCCCATAGCAACATCTGTTAGCAAGCAATACTCTCCTCTTTATCTCCATGCTGACATCACTCGTTTTGTTTGCAGCGGAACCGGGGTAGATGAATTCTTCCACCACTTCAAAATTATAGTAGTCAACATTTGCACAGCATCCCAAACGAGTAGACTTTTTGTTCGTTGAAATCAATAACTTTGTTTTGTCCTCGTTTACCACCAGACCCATTTTCGTTGCTTCCTTTTCAATGCTTGAGAAGGCTGCAGTAACATCTCACAATTTTCTGCCAATGATGTCTATGTCATTTCCATATGCGAGTAATACATGGCTTTGGTTAAAGTATAAATTGCAAAATTGTTGATAAAAATTCTGAAAAACCCCCATTTTTCTAGAGATAGATTGAGCCCATGGGAGGGCAAGTTTTTTTATGGGTCAGATTTATCGCAATTTTATATTTGTTCTGCCTGTGAAAAGTAGATGCCTTTGTGTCACATTTTATCTTTTCAGATCGAACAATGCGGTTTCTATAGTGATTTCTTCACAGACAAAAGGCCGGTCACGTTCAGGTTGATATCGTTTTTTACAATTATTTGTGAATTTTGCGAATAAACAAAAATTACATTTAAAAAAAAGTAAATTAATTCTAGTAAATTGTGCAGACACTCTCTTAGCCAGACGGTTTTTATCTAAAAGTCTGTCTCGTGGTAGGATCAGGCGATAATTTGTTACCTCATTCATGACCAAAAAGGTTTGGCTTAATGTGCATTTAATACCATTAGATGTGTACTTACAATTTATTTTGCTGAATACGTTTAAAATGAAACTATTTATCATTTGCTGCATGAACAACGATAACTACATGACAAATACAACAGAATACAACAATAGCATTATGCTCAGACAGAAAAATTAGTGTTTGGTGGTTAGATTAAATGCTGTAAATGCTGTTGAATTTACGAGTCATGCATTAAACATGATTATATGGTGGAAATGCAATAAAGCCCTTAGTGTACAAAAGCGGTCGAGACGAGGAGGAGGACCTCTAATCTAATGGAACTTTTTTAAATCGGTGTAAATTCATTAAATTGTAATATATGAAGGTGGTATATTTAGATGATAATGTGACGAAAATGTTTATAACAGAAGCAATTTGAAGTCGTATACGTAATCGTAATCAAGTACACCAAATCAAGGCGTATAATCAACATTTAATTTCGTAAAAAATAATAATAAAATTACAGCGTATAAGCAACATTTAACATGATGAAAAAATAATAATAATAAAAAAATTATAAATAATAATAAAAATAATAATAATAAATAAAAAAGATAGCTAACATATCCGATATACCGTGAGGAAGACGATAACCATAATCACTCCGAAAGAGAATATCTTTCATCTCAGTGAGGCTTCAACAATTGCAATTTGCATTAAGCCCGAATTACTATGAATCAAAAATTCCCCAATATGTTGATTTCAAGAAACTTCACATTATATATCCCTATACCGTCTCTTGAACTTACTGAAACTGATTTCTTTCTTATAAAGTTGCTGTAGTGAAATTTAACAAGTCTTTAATAAACGTGGAAATCAAAATCTGTTAACCCAAGATCTTCTGAACTTACTGTATCTCCTTTTTTTCTGGCGCTGTTATTGCAAGCAGGAATACATGAAAGCACCACTTTCGAACAATAATTGTGGCAATTATTTAAAACAGAAGTGTAGAAAAGTGTGTAATCGTAGGGACTTTTCATATAGAGAAGTATTTTCGTGCTAATCTACCACTTAGCAAAGAGCTTTCTTATGTGCTTTTCGTATAGAAAAGTGCCTTTCATATGTGCTTTTTGCATAAAATATTATGTTCATAATCATGTTTCAAGTAGAAAAGACAGTTCATAAAGACTTTTCACATACCAAATTGTTTCGTAGTAACATTTCATGCAGAAGAGTGCCTTCATATTCATTTTTCATATAGGAAAGTGTGTTCATATGCAGTTTTCGTATAGAAAAATATCACCATATGAACTTTTTGCATAGAAAACTATCATCACTTGTTGTATAGATATTTCGAAAGATAATTGGAGCAGTTCTTTAAAAGAACAGAAGAGAAAAGTTCATAAGGTTTTTTCATATATATGCTTTTCATATGGAAAATTGTCTTTAGAGTGTAATTTTTGGGTAGAAAATTGTCTTTGTGGTAATGTTTCAAGTAGAAGAGGCAGTTCATAAAGACTTTTCACATATCAAATTGTTTCGTAGTAACTTTTCATGCAGAAGAGTGCCTTCATATTCCTCTTTTCATATAGAAAAGTGTGTTTTTTGTATAGAAAATTGTCATCATAAGAAATTTTTATATAGAAAACTATCGTCGTAAGCACGTTTTGTATAGATATTTCGAAAGATATAATTGTGGCAATTTTTTAAAAGAAAAGAAGAAAACAGTAATTCACAAGGACTTTTCATATACAAAATAGACTTCGTACTAAGTTTTCACGTGCAAAAGTATTTTCATATGCGCTTTTAGTACAGAAAAGTGTCTTTAGAGTGTAATTTTTAGGAAGACAATTGTCTTTTTGATAATGTTTCATGTGGAAGAGGCACTTCATAAAGACTTTTCACATAGAAAAGTGGTACGTAGTTGCTTTTCATATAGAAGAGTGTTTTAATATTTATTCATATGGACTTTTCGTATAGAAAAGTATCACCATATGAACTTTTTATATAGAAAACTATCGTCATAAACACTTTTTGTGTAGACATTTTGAAAGATATAATTCTTTAAAAATAAATCTTTAAAAGGAAATACCGGAAACGTGCATTCATAAGGAAGGAAAGTGTCTTCCACGTAGAAAAGGACTTTCATATGCCTTTTTCGTATAGAAAAGAGAATATGTACTTTGGACATAGAAAATTATCTTTGCACTTACGTTTCATATACGAAAGGGAGTTCATAAAGACTTTTTACACAGAAAACCGTTTTATAGTTACTTTTCATATAGAAGAGTGCCTTTATATTTCTTCTTCGTAAAGACAAAACGGGTTCATATGAATTTTTAATACAGAAAATTGCCCTCCTATGCACTTTATATATAGAAATTTGTCTTCGTAAACATTTTTCAGTTAGAAAAGAGTATTCGTATAGAAGAAAACAGAAAAAAAAAGTAATTTTATAGTGATTTTCACACTATTTCTTCACAGTAACTCTTCGCGTAAAAGAATTTTCATAACCAATTTTTATTTTCAACTTTTCATAGAAAAGGGTCTTCTTTGGGATTTTTCATATAGGAAACTGCCTTCATATATGTTTTTTTTCTAAAGAAAATCACTTTCATAGGCACGTTCTATGTCGGAGATATCATTCTTCTTATTTACTTTTCATATAAAAAAGTGTTTCCATAGCAATTTTTCATGTAGAAAAGTGGCCCCATTTTCACTTTTTATACTTAGAATAGCGTAATCATATTTTATGTGAAAAATTGTATTTATAAAAACCCTACATATGAAAAAATGTCTTTGTAGTCATTTTCCATGCACAAAAACAATCTTCAAATACAATTTTAATGTAGAACTTTGCCTTTATAGGTATTTTAGTGGAGAACATAAATTAGACTAATGTGTACACAAGGAGGACCCATGTTAAAAATTGGTGACTGCGACTCTTAAGTAGTATCTGTGCCTTTCTCAAGTTACTGAAAATACTATAAAACTGTCGGTTTGCGATATGCTATATGCTTTTTTCCCTTGAGTGCAGATATGTCAATATTAACTCAACATGTCACGCAGATTGCAAAAAGCTGGTTTAAAATTTGTTTTCATCGATTCAAATGCCCGATTTATTTCATGTATTCTTAGGTTCACATCATCTCCCCGCTTGCACTAAATTAATTTAAATTCGGCACTGGTTAAGTATTGGCCTCTGCTAGTACCTCCCATATAAATTGACCGACTTTCAGATATTCATTATTTCCATGTTGTCTGTTGTATCTGCATTTGTAGTTCTTGACAAGATTATAGAAAATAGGCTCTTTCGGTATCTCCCAGACAAATAACCGATTCAATCCATACACCCTTAGATGCATATCTTCTATACCATTTTACTAAATTCAGTAATATTGGGTACAAACTAAGAATTTTCTAAGGCAGTGTCTGAAAATAAAATGACCGATTTCCCAAAATTTATTATTTCCACGCGACTGCAGGGGCCTGAACTTTTACCCATTGCATTAAGCTGTAGTTTTAGGTAATATTGGAGAAAACAGGCCCTTCCTGCCTGCACCTCGCAAACAAATGACCGATTCATTCCATGCACTCTTAGGTTCATATCTCTTATGCAATTCTGTATAATTCATCTCGATGATGTGCTGTGCCGAAATACTTCATATTATGACGTATGATTAATATTATTTCAATTACATACCATTTAAATTAGAGCGTATGAGTAATACTAATTTTCAAATAATGTTGAATACGGCGTTTAAAAAATACGTGTGCTTTTCTCAAATCACTGTTAATACTAAAAAAAACTCTTGTTTTTCGATTATTAAACGTTTTTAAATTTATGTTACAGTTTTTTTTTTTTTGCAATTTAACACACGATTCTGTACGTTTTTCATTCCACACATGGACAATCGGATAGATAAAGAGTTGCATATGAGAGCATGAATATTTTAATGCTGACAACGTAAATGCACTTTAAAACATGTGTGATTTTTTACACTTACTCCTCCCCTTAGCGCATTTATGTAGATCTCTCATTGTGTATCCTGCGAAAATTCGTTGAACATTTCATCCTGTTTTGTGTATGTGTTATATACGTATTTTTCTCACCACATTTTGGTGTCAGTGTTAAATCCCTCAACACCATCAAGCTCTGTGAGCGGAAGCGGAAAAGCTTGAAAAATATCCGGATTTATGTCTTTTGGTTTTATTTTTTTTGTAGATATGCGAGGACAATGTAATAATTATGTTGGTGTGAGAAGGTTAGGAGCTTTGGGTTTATGTAAAAGTTTGTGATGGTGTTAAACCAAACGCATTTGGGTTCGCATGGGAATGTGCAGTGGTATTTAGCGTGGAATTAATTGGGATTTAATTGAATTATATAATAAGATGAAAATTTATCAATATTTGATGACCCAGTAAACTATAAAATGCGATATTTTTAATATTCTAGAAAGATCTAGACCATTTTTATGAAATAAGAACTAAAACGGGGTGGATAATATTTCTTGCAAATACAAAATATCCAAATATCGTATTTAAGGGGTGATAAGAAATGTATTGAATTGTGTGAATATTGATAAAGACCAAATCATGTAGTAGGTAAGGTGTTATGATTTGAATAACTTTGAAAATCCCCAGATTTCCAGTTGGATTTGCATGAGAATAAAATTACCAAACTAAATTTCAAGCTATAAAAAGTTTGGTCAGAGCGTCCAAATATAGTATTTAAGGCATAAAACGAAATGAGGTGAATTGTGTGAGTTTTGACAAAGACCAGATCATGTAGTAAGGTGTTATGGTGTAAACAATGTTGAAAATCCGAATGATCTTCAGATTGCTTTGTATGGGAACCAAATTACCAAACAAAATTTGGTTAGAATAGCCAGCTAACTTCGTTCGGGTGTGTCTAAATTTTAATACTTCCTTCAATACAACAATGCAATCTAAGAACCACATTTCATTTAATTGCTCTTATTGTTTCCATATTTATCAAATCATTGGATGTAGACAAAGTAGGTCGGGCAGTGGTCTTTTATTTCTTCCAGACATATCTCTTTTCTTAGCGTGTGCATTAAGACAGAAGTCTGCTTTCTTCTTTTTCTTCTTAGGTGGCGACTGGAATAGACATCCTTATCTATTATACGCCGCCCGTAGAAAACAATTCCAATCACTTCGATCATCTGCGCTTCTTCTCCAATTCGTCAGACCAAGTTTCGATAGTATTTCAAAAGCCTGGTCCTTCCAATGGAGTTTTGGTCACCCCCTTCTGCGCCGTCCATCAGGTTCATGATCGAAAACTTTCCGCGCCGGAGCATTTGGGTCCATCCGCCAACGCAATCGCTGTGACAGAGTATGCTAGGAAAGAGTAGTTCTAAAACCCTTATAAAACGTCCTGTCCAGCCCTGTTCTAATCTGGCACCATAAGATTTTTATTCATTCCCGAGAAAGGAAAATATTTTCAATTGAAAATACTTCAATATAAGTGAGGAGATAAAAAATTGTGTTGTTCAGGTATTTTCTTTTCTTAAACCTTAGAATGACTATAAAATATCCTGTCTTGTCCTTTCCTGATCTGCAAACTTCAGATTTTTATTTATTTCGGATAAAACATTTTTTTTTTTTAAAGAAAAAGGGCTTTGATGCAGGTATGATGTAAAAATTGAAGTTGTTCCAGTATTTTGCTAGAAAAGAACAATTATTCTTTTAAAAACCTTATAAGACGTTCTGTCCTCTCTTGCCCTAATCTGTCGCCTTCAGATTTTTATTCATTGCGGAAAAGTCGAAATTTTTTCAATTGAAAATCTTTTAATATAGGTGGAGAGATAAAAAATCGAGTTGTTCCAGTGTTTTGCTACGAAAGATCAGTTATTTTTCTAAAACCCTGAGTATGACTACAAAATGTCCTGTTCAGCTCTGATCAGCTACCTTCAGTTTTTTGTTTGCTGAAAAAGATGTGCAAATAAAGAAGTAAAAATATCGAGTTGTTCCAGTATTTTGTCAGCACAAAACAATTATTCTTCTAAAAACCTTAAAATGGAACGTCATGTCCTGCTCTTATCTGACGATTTCATAATTTTATTCACCGAGGAAAAAGTAAAATGTTTGTAAATGGAAATTCTTCAATTTGCGTGAGGAGATAAAAAATCGACTTATTCTAGTATTTCGCCAGGAAAGATCAGTTATTCATTCTTCTAAAAACCTTAAGTTGGCTGCCAAACGGGCAAATCTCAAAATTTGTAGCCGCGTATTTGATTTGAAAACGTATTTTTATAAAACCTGTCTATAAGTTCAACACATTGGATCTCACTTTTCGAACTATTTTCACATAAATGCCCTGCATCCTTACCATGGATCCTCATATGTATTAATTTTTTTCCACATTTCACCTTTTAAGGCATTTAAAAATACTACTCCAAGATATAGATTATAAATGGTGAATGGTTTTTGTAGAGCAAAGTCGCGTAAATGCTATCTCCTAGATTTTATTATTTTCCAATTATCGGTATTTTCCCTTTGAGTTGTGTTTTAAACATTTAATTGATTGTAAAAATAACATACAAGTTCATCCCTTCCGGTTAAAGGTATGAAATATGGCGTCCTCTCAGAAGATCATAATAGCACTCTTGAAAATAAAGTCAGCATTTGACTTAGTATAACCTTGAAAGGAATCTGAGTTATCTATTTCTGTAAGATCTATTTCCATTTTGGTTTCCACCGCCGAATAGAAAAGTATCGCCACCAGTATTTAAATTGTAGCAAGAAATAAGCCTTTGCAACTACTGTCCATGGAAACCCTGTTGCAACTATTTCTCTCACTATCCTGCCCTTCTCATTCGCTTCCCTATGTGCGTTTGTAAAGTAGTCTGTTGGGTACTTGTCTACTTTTGCTCACATAATTTTTAATTTGCCCATAACTTTTTGGTTGTGGTGCTTTTGTCCTTAGTTTTTATGTTTTGTCTGCTTTACTAAATTTTGCATAATGAGGCAATTTATTAAATTCAATTATTTTGATGACATCAGGACAACAAAAAATATAAAAACGGGAACGCTGCAAATACGTGCTTGTGTCCGAACTTGCCGCAAATGGACGCACATGCGAATGCGATTCATGGGTCCTGCGTGCATATCCACAAATGTAACCATTAACCATCCGGTCATTGTTGCATATTCGCATATGTACGCAGATGTATTGTAAATGCTGTTTTAAATGTTGCTGTAAAACATATATGAATACAATAATGTGCATACATACGCATAAATAACCAAAGTTAGAAATGTTATAGAACTAACACATATGGAAGTGTGTTCATGACGAGGGATAGCGTAGGGATTGGTAGGAAAACATTTAAATTTCCAGTGCTTCGTATAAACAAGTGGATCTGTAAGAATTAGTAAAAATTTTTACAAAACTTAAGCCCACATCTGTAGTGGAAAGAGAACAAATTTGGTCAAGCGCACAAATTGATCAATGACGTCCAAATTCAAATTAATCATTCGTCTTGTGACACTCCTGTACTGCGGCCATTAGTATCAATCATACGGCATAAATTCTAATAAAATAAATATTTGGAATTGGTCGATAAAACACAAAATGTTTGTTATTCATTCAAATTTATTGTATTACCTACAAAGTAAGGCTCTCTCAAAATAAAAAAGGTATTCCAATAAATAATGAAATTATCAAAACATTCTTCAAACTCATTTTTCGAAAATGACTTCAGTTCTCGCCTTAAAATCTCATTTATATCTTCTGTAAATGAGCGCCCCGAAGCGAAAGAATTTTAGAAAGTAATGCATAAACTACATTTATACTTAATAATTATACTACCTATGAATTACCTTGAATTATAAACATAAAATAATTGAGTTAATTATTTAAATTGTCTAAATCTAAATCTTAAGTTCAATTCTACTACAAAGTACAACTAAATGAAATCGTATATAAACCTATATTGAAACTATCACTATTGTGAGTTTGCCTTATTCAATAATGCCCAAAACCGAATGTCAAGAATATACTAAAACCCAACAGAACCGTAGTTTCTTGGCAGGTATAACTTAAGAACAATTCCTTCTTCTTTTGTAACCCGTCGAACGTAAGCACAAGCTGCCCCAATTAAATTATATATGTACATATTAAGTCCGAAACTTGCTCCAAATTGTCTACTTACTTTTTCTCCAATCAACAATTCTCTTTTTTTATAATTTCTCGATATACTTCTAGAAATTATTCTTATATATACTTCAATTTAGGTGCCTGGATTTTCTACATTCCGCAATAACCAAATCTCAAGCCCTACTTAATATAGATTCGCACAGTCAGTCGAACATATACAAGTAGGCTGGAGCCATATGAGTTGAATACGTTGGTTGTTCAATTATATTCACTATGCTTTTGGCCAAAAATTTATTTAATGATATCTTTGTGAGATGGTGAGTTATCGTAATGAAAAATCCATTAGTTTTCTTTGCACAAATCTGGCAAATTTTCCCTCTCAAAGACCCAAATATGAGAAGATACCATAATTTATTTCCCGTCTGACCTTTTTGAAAGAACTTCGAGTACACGCTATCACTATTGTTAGGGAAAAATTTAGACTCTACCTTGACTATTGATCAACTTTGACATGTTTGTTAATATATATATTGAGTTTTTCCACCAAAAATTCGTTCATAATGATTGGCTTGTGAGATGTCATTGGTTTCCTTTCCGCAAAATCTTGCCTTTTTAATAAATTTTGCTCTTTGTAAAGCGGCATAATGTCGATATAATATTTCTTATTTCCTGCCTGGTTTTCTGGCACGAATTTCGAGTGCACAACATCACGATATTCAAAGGAAATGACCAACATTACTTTAATTTTTATAAATTTTGACGTGTTTGAGGTTCACAATATTAACCTTTTGAAGAAATCCATCAGTTTTCTTTGCACAAAATACGTCTTTTTATGAATTTGTCCTCTCAAACGCTGCGTAACGTCCAGATAATATTCTTTATTTACCGTCTGATCCTCTAACAAGAATTCTGATTACACAATACTGCGACAATCGAATTCAATCTGATCTTCTAACAAGAATTCTGATTGCAAAACCCTGCGACAGTCGAAAAACATTTGATTTTTGATCAACTTTGACAAAATTAATGAAATTTTTTTTAACTCTTGGCTCTTCGTTGACAATGACAGCTTTCTGAAGTGGTGCGTCACAATGGTACGAAATCCATTAATCTCTTTCAACAAATCTGAACTTTCTTTTGACGAATTTACTCTCCGTAAAGGGGCGTAATATCCATATAATACTCCTTATATACTGTCTGATTTTCTGGCAAGAATTTCGAGTGTACGACATCACGATATTCAAAGAAGACGGTCAACATTACCTTAATTTTTATCAACTTTGATGTGTTTGAGGTTCACAATATTAACCTTTTGGAATGGTGCTTAATCGAAATACAAAATCCATCCAGTTTTCTTTGTATAAAATATGTACTTTTTTTATGAATTTGTTCTTTCAGACGCTGCGTACCGTCCAGATAATATTCTTTATTTACCGCCTGATCTTCTGGCAAGAATTGTGATTGCACAACACTGCGACAATCGAAAAAAAAAAATTGATTTTTGATCGACCTTGACAAAATTAATGATATTTACTGAGCTTTGGTTAGAAATTCGTTGACAATGATAGCTTTCTGAAGTGGTGCGCCACAATGGTACAAAACCCATGAGATGTCTTTCAACAAATCTGGTGTGAATTCTGAGTTAAAAAAAACAACTTTAATTCTGACCGACTTTGACATGAAGATTTTGAGCAGAAATCACTTCACTATAAACAAAAAATAAAAATAATTAAGAACAGTCAACCTTACATTATGACATATTTGGTGATATTTGTTGAGTTTCTGACCAGAAATTCCTTGACATCGATAGGTTTGCAAAATGGTTCGTTATAGTGGTACAAAATCTATGAGATTTCTTTCCACAAATCTAACTTTTTTTACTCTCTCAAACGCCACATAATACCCAAATAATATTCTTTATTCACCCTCTAACTCTCTGGCAAAAACTACTAGTGCACAACATTGCGGTAGTAAAAAAAAAACATTCTAAAGGACGGCGCATAAATAACGCTAACAGCGACTATATTAAATGCGTTCATCATTTGGTTTTAACTCGTGAACCAATCTTATACGGGAAAAGATGAACATATGTAAAATTCTTTGCAAAGACTCTACTGGAACATCTACACGATGCTGTGTTTGCTAGTGCGCCACCCATCTTGCACACATCATAGCAAAATGTGCGAAAAAGTGGTCGAAAACTGCCGCAAAAGGATCCACTGCTGCAACTAATCCAGAGGCGGTTATTTAAATGACATTCTGTTTCCTTCATAATGACAAGCTTCATAAATCATAGCTTTAAGTGTGTTTCGTTTAACTTTGAAACCGAAAAATGGACAACCCGATATATCCGTGCAGGAAGAGTATATAATTTTCGTCTCTTTTCTTAATAGTTTATCTTAAAAGTCACCAAATTTGGAATTTTGTTTTTATCTTTTCTTTGCAAAGACTGCCTAGACACCTCTAATCTGTCTGGTGGAAGCTTCAGGGCTTTCCTCAATACTTGCTCGCACTTGAGCAAAGGTCACTTCATTTCGAACAGCACGAGGTCTTCCAGCACGCGGAAGATTACAGACAGCCCCTTGTGTCTATAACGCTGAACTAATCGGTAAATTGTTGGAGCGCTAGGAGCATTTCGAACATGAAAGAAATTTCGATATGATCTGAATAATCGAATGCTGACTTTCAAAATAAAATGGAACAACTTTGGTTCTTTGTTCTGTGCTGAGCCTTTCCATCATAAATTTCCCAAGTATTATTTAGTTAATTCTGTAGAGAGACGAAAAAGAAGACTTAAACAAAAAATGTATTCACTGATCAAATTTTAACGTTACTAATGCGCCACCCTATACATTACCTTTAGTTTCGATTAAATTTGAAATGGTTTTTTGATGGACGGCGTCAATTCGAAGTTTATTGAATTGGTCTGCGTGTGAGACTTCTGAAGTCACATATCATCACAAGTTATAATGCGTTATAGGAATTTTGGCATGTCTTCAGCGATTTTCACGCGATCGAGTTTTCGAAGAAAATTCAGATCTTTCGTTTCTAGTCGAGCGGCAACCAATCGTATAAAATGGTACGCATTGATTCATGAGTCAAGGATAGTTAAGCGACTATCTGTATAAAACTTAAACGATGGGTTTCAGTCCAGTTCATCCCCTTAATTTTATCGATGTTAACTCCAGTTGAAGATGTCGATGAGCTACCAGAACCAAGCAAACTTTCCACTGTATTTCGGTTGCTTTTGTACCTTTCATATCCAAGTATTTTTCTTTCTTGTAAAAGTCGATTCAATATAAGTCTTGTGTACATTTTTCAGAGATTCAATGCTCCAAATTCTAACTATTATACAGAATTAGAGACAAATTCTTCAGTTTAGTGAAAAACACTGATTGTAAAAATTACAAAACTTAGTTGAGCTTAAAAAATTGAGCACTGATTGGCAGATAGCGTTAAAACACAGTTGTGCTGGTGTTGTGTTGGAGAGTTGTGCCAATTTAGCAAACAAAAAAAAAAAAAAAAAAAAAAACTTTGACATTTCTTTCATGCAGACTCTTTGAATACTCCGTTGCCAATACTTTTTTGACAGAATGTATGTCAAAATTTATTGATGACATTAGAAAATTAAACAACTTATACTATTCTACTGAATCTCCTCTCACATATCGTATCAGTAAAACTTTGCCATAAATTAACTCGATTTTATGAATCTTACCAACATTCGCTACCGATCCGCCTATTTTGGTTGCAAAAATCTATTTAAGGACACAGTTGGTAACAATGTTATTACATGTGTCCTCTCATGTGAAAATGTATGTAAAGTCTGTCCACTTTAGCATTTTTATTGCTTTCGAAATATTTGCGTGAATAAAAAAAAAAAAAATATGAAATTTAATTTAAAATTTGCCAACATGTTGCTACTTCGCGAAAAATTCTAGCATAAAAATAAAGTTTGACCAAAATTAAAATATTAATTTGTAATAACAATTTGTGAAAAATATTTACACTAAACATCTACAGCAATAGATGTCATAAAATATAGCTATAGCTTTTCCCTCATAGAATTTAATATGTTGTATATTATTATATTATTATATATAGAAATTGAGCTTTGCTTTGTAGAATGTAATGACAAAAGTAATAATTTTATGTATAATCATGAAACTACCGCAAAAAAGAATCGATATGAAATGCATTAGAAATATGTTTATTAATATTACTGAACTGGCGCCTCTAATGCAGCTAAAGCAATTGGAATTTATAAAATTCATATATTTGATGTAAAATAAATCAAAGAGATACAGGGCACCAGAGTAGGGAAAGAATTTCGCTCATTACAAATATTGCAAATATCTAAAATATTCACAATGTCATTGATGATGATGATGATGGAAAACAATGACCCAAATATGAGTGTTAGCCATGGTGTATATGAGCGATCCCTAATTTCCCATATAAATAATATAAAAAAATAATAT
>JAHXMU010000708.1:990805-1012288 GCA_019455685.1 Philornis downsi | reverse complement strand
CCCTAATTTCCCATATAAATAATATAAAAAAATAATATAAAAATTAATATAAAAAAATAAAAAAAAAAAAAAATATAAAAAAAAATTATAAAAAATAATATGAAAAAATATGAAACTAAAAGTTAAATTCCACTGAAATTCATTTAATATAATCAGGGGGAGACTCCTCGCAAATTTTTTGGATTTTAATTTCAACCTCTCTCTCTCTCTCTTTGAGACTCTTTTTCTGTTACACATTCGTCCGGTTGAACCCCTATCAATAGAAATCTAGAACAATAATGGTTGTTTTAATTTTACTAAAGCACTTTGTTGTATACAAGGATATACCTTTCGCCGTTTCACGTTTATTTCACATTGTTTAGAGCGCATAAGCTTTAAGAAAATATACTTCTTAGTGTCAGTAAGAAGGCGATGCCAAAGCTAGCCGACCTAACAAAGAAGACACAAAATGGTTGGGAAAATTTTTCTGTAATTTCCAACTTAATCTCCTTTTAGCTCGATTCACTTTGGTGTATCCAGCGATATTTAATAACTTCTACACCCTTTTAAAACTAAGAACTGTCCAACTCCATAAAATAGCCATCAACCGCAGACTCCGTCTCGATTTCATTGTTGCCAAATTTTTTAGTACGAAACCATTTTTTCAAGTTTAGAAATAGAAAATAGTCCGAGGAAGCTATATATCATTTATTTTACATTGTTTAGAGCGCATAAGCTTTAAGAAAAATATACTTCTTAGTATCAGTAAGAAGGCGATGCCAAAGCTAGCCGAACTAACAAAGAAGACACAAAATAATCTCCTTTTAGCTCGATACCCTTTGGTATATCCAGCGGTATTTATTAGCTTTTACACCCTTTTTAAAGTAAGAGCTGTCCAACTCCATAAAATAGCCATCAACCGCAGACTCCGTCTCTTCATTGTTGGCAAATTTTTCACTACCGAACCATTTTTTCAAGTTTGGAAATAGAAAATAGTCCAAGGATGCTAAATCTGGCGAATAAGGTACGTGATAAAGCAATTAAAACTTTAATTCATTAATTTTGCGTATCGCAATAGCGGGTGTGGGAACTGGAGCAGTGTCTTGATGAAACAAGAATTTCGTTTTCACCAAATGCAGCCTTTTTCCATAATTTCACTACCTAAACGCTGCAATAAATTAGCATAAAATTGTCGTGGTAAATAAAAAACGTGGAATGGCGTACGCACATTACCAACGGAAAGTTTTCGACCACGAATTCGATGAACGACGCAGAAGAGGCAGAGTACTATCAAAACTTGGCGTGATGAATTGGAGGAGAAGCGCAGAAGATCGAAGCGCTTGTAATTATTTTCTACGGGCGGATATAATAGATAAGGATTTCTATTCCAGTTGATACCTAAGAAGATAAGAAGAAGAAGTTTTACTTGGTTATCGCGATGTTGTGCACTAGAAACGCTTGCCAAAGGCTCAATCGGTAAATAAACGATGTCGTTGCTGGAGGCTATATTTGTGGACAGGAATTTCATTGCATTGCATTAACTCACCATCTCACAAGGCACGATTTGTGGAAAAGAAGTTCAAGAATTTTGCACAAAACTAATACTGTGAATGAGATTCTGGACAAAAACTTAAAAATATTTGATCGAATAACCTCTAATGTGTTTACTTGATTTGGAATCGGTTGATTGTTTTCTTTTTCAAAACCCAAATTGTTGCCTCGAATCACCAGTTTTTAGTCAAGAGAAGGTATTTGTAAAAGAGGATTTGCACCGACAATTGAAATCTTTTTCGGAAAATGCGTTTGGAAAGAAGTTCTGATAATTGAATTGTTGGCATGAATGTATTCCTTTGGAAGGCTATACCGTACAGTTAAATCAATAATAATTTTTTTGTCTTTTATTGATCAAGTTAAGATTTGATCAGTGAACACATTTTTTGTTTAAGTCCTTTTTTCGTCTCTGTAGAGAATTAACTAAATAATACTTGGGAAATTTATGATGAAAAGGCTCAGCATACAACAAAGAACCAAAGTTATTCAATTTTATTTTGGAAGTCATCATTCGATTATTCAGATCATATCGAAATTTCTTTCATGTTCGAAATGTTCCTAGCGCTCCAACAATTTACCGATTGGCTCAGCGTTATGGGCAACAAGGGGCTGTCTGTGATCTTCCGCGTGCTGGAAGACCTCGTGCAGTTCGAAATGAAGTGACCATTGCTCCAGTGCAAGCAAGTATTGAGGAAAACCTCGAAACTTCCACCAGGCGACGTTCTCAGCAGTTAGAGGTTATCTAGGCTGTCTTTGCAAACAATTTTACATATGTTACATCTTTTCCCATATAAGATGCAATTGGTTTACGAGTTGAAAGCAAATGATGCACAAGAACGCATTCAATATAGTTGCCGTTAACGTTACATATGCGCCACCCTTTATAACCCCCTTTGCTATGGTCCACAATATGAAAATTAAAAAATACCGGTACGATACTAGAACTTATTTCTTGGTATCGTCTCACAATCAATATTTTCAGAATTTGTGACGTCAATATATATTATGCTATCGGTAATACCGTAATTAACCCCCTTAACCGGTTTAATTCCCCGGTTATTTTCATAAGTTTTACTTCAAACACTGGGATGGTCGTTTTAAATCAAACTTTTTCTTAATATTTCGCTTATACTATGTTATAAATATCTGCTTAAATTACAATCCTTAATAACAAGTGTATTTAACCATATCAACATTTCCGCCGCCGGGGATTTAGTCGACTCCCCTCTTGACATTGAAAAGCTTCTGCAAACTCTGGCATATTGATGGCAATGTCTAGTAAACGCATCTCCTGCCTACCGTGATCCACAAAATTAATACCATCCGGCCGGCCACAAAAAAATTGAGCCACATTGAGAAAGAATAGTTGTTGCCAGGGAATATCGGTGAAATTCGGCTGAATGTTGTACTCCGAACGATAGGTTGCATAAGAGATTTGAGCTCCCAACACATCGCTTTCGAGACATTTGCTCGTTTCCTCGCTGGACTCTTTCAAGCAACATTCTTGACGTTTAGATCTAGTTTGATTATATAATTTGATAGTTTTCAAATCTAAGCCATCAGCAAATGCTTTGACAACAAATGTACCCAGTAAAGATATGGAGAAAATTGGATCATACTGAACTTGAAACATGGGCTCTCTAAGTGTTGCCAAGGGCACCACAATCATCTCATCCTTCTCGACGTAGACAGGTATCACTCCGATGTAAGGACTGCAGCTGATGTCGGACGGGCAGTTTATACTGTTTATTACTGATTGTTTGCGTAGCAGTAAATCGTTCTTATAAAAGTTGTTAATATCCAAATCGGGTAAACGATGATAGAAATCTTCCAATTTGGCATAACTAATATTTTCCGGTAGATTTCCCATAGAAATTTTCAACCTCTGTAAATTAACCTCTATCATTTCAAATTGTTGTGTATTAAACTTGAAATGATTTTTTCTTATGGTCTCGGTAAAATGATTATATAACTGTTGCTTTAAGGTAGAGACGGTGTGATTAAACTTCTTAGCTTCCGCTAGGAGCATATGCTGTTGATATAAGAAATCTACGGCCAAAGGCATACGCTTCCTTAAAGCTTCGCCGCAGTTTTTAATGCCATTTGTTTTAAGATGTTCAAAAATCTTTAGCATAAAATAATTACACAGTCGACGAATTTGCTCTGGTTGCCAGGTTTTGTCATGCAGAAATTGAATGTATTCCAAATTCGAGGCCACCAACATTTCATCATCAATTTTATCATGTGGTATGAGCATTTCAAATAGTCTGGCCAAATAGGGATAGGTATGTTTCAGCTCGCCATAGGACATGGTTTCCACTTTGGGTTCAATCAAAAATCGACTATACATGGTCTGCAATTCACGGTCAGTTGCTTGCAGCTCCTGGCGGTATTTGGATTTCAAGGCCGATGGAATTTGGGAAAATTTAAAAAAATCTTCCAAGATTTTATGACTAACCCCACGACACTTTGGAGCCTGCAGGCCAAAGACTCCATAGGCATTTAAGGTACTAGGTAAAGTCAAATGTATTAGGATATCATTAAGTCCATAGCCGTTCAGCTGGCCCAGCAATGAGAAGACATCAAATTGTCTTACAGATTCCGGCTTTAGTAAAAAATTGCGGCCTTCACCCTTCTTATAGGCCCTCAATTCATCCAGTAGGGGCCATTCCATGGCAAGACCGGGTTTTATTTCCCAAAAGTAACCCTCAAAGGCTTCCGTTTCAGTCCTCTTGCACGATTGATAGTAAATGAAAGCTTTGTCTACGAAACTTTGGTTATACGTTCTCAAACGTTTTCCTTCAGGGTATTCATTGAGCAGAATGTTGTTAACCTCCTTATCGTAGTTGTATTCTAGTAACGTAACAGTATCGAAATATTCCTCATTGAATTGCCGATAATGAGGCCAATTACCGCACGCATAACTATAGAAATCATCACATGGATCTACGCTGGTGTCCATGGAGCCCTCTATAAGTCTCAAATGACGTAGATTCTCTTTATTCGTTAAAGGCAAATTAAGAGCTAAGTTCGAGCATATCCACAGTAATTGTAAATTTGATGTAATGAAAATGAAACTTAGAATTTTATAGGCCAACATTTTTCATTTCACTGAATTTAATACTGTAAAGTTTTAGTTTTCTGCTCTTTGAAAAATTTACTTTAATTGTTAGTTAGTTTTCTTCACTTCACTTGCGTGTAATGTGTATTTGCTAAACTTCGCTTATTGACTGTGGCATTTCTTTTGAGAATTTCAGTTTTTAAGCTAAAGTCTCGCCGTCTTTTCGAATCGCACCGAATGACCCAAAATTGCGTCTTACAAATTGCCGTCATAACAAATAATTGCTTGTGACGCATTCAAAATGGGCGTGAACTCATTTAATCGGCTCTCTCTGCTACTGCTATAGAAATTTCCTAATCTCCTTAATGTATTGTAGATCAATGAACTCGGACCTCTTGGACTAGGGATGCCAGAGTGTTTTCAGCTGAAGGTGTCTGGATTTAAAAGCTGAATAGATTGTGTGGATTTGAAATAATGCAAATTGCTTCGAAATAGCACAATTTTAGCATAATGTTCGACTTAAATCTCAAAATTGGTAACGTGAGCCCCCAAGCGATATGTATGCTTACTAAGAGGGCACTGTTCTTTTAAAAAAGGCGCATATAGTGCCACCTGTCAAACCTGAATTGCGAAAATTGCCAAATAATGCTGCTTTCTGGCGTATATATATTAAATAAAATGAGTCTTAATTGATCTTCGAATTACTGCAATTTAAAAACGTTCGAAAGGGGATAAAAAATATACCATCACATTGGATCAAAGGTTGAAGCCAGTTTAGTAAATGTTGAGATATTTGATATGCTATCCTTCAAGTAAACGAGCAAGTGGAATAGAAACAACGACTCTACCCCACAACCCTGCAGAAATGGTTACATTTTTAAGTTCATCTCGCTCTAGTGAAACAGACATATAATATTCCAGTGCCTACTAAAAAAAAGTCGACAGCGATATCATCACATGAGTCAAAAGGATAAAACCGAATTAAGAGATTTGGCCAAGCGCTCTAGCCTGATGAAGTAGACTTTAAATAAGATGAGCACTAACTGAAACTTTAAGGATATCAAATGGTTAAGAGAGAGCCAAAAATTGAGATATCAAAAAAATTCGCCATACTAGGGGATGAAACCGGCCAAAAGGTACAACAATTTCATCCACACCTAATTCGAATTCTAGAGGGCAGAACCATACAATTGGCCCAATACTCTTCCTACTTTGGCAAATACTTCCCTCTCTTCATGTGGATATTAAGTGTAATGTGAAGTTCCAAATCAATTCTGAATTTTTGGGAATAAAAAAATTTAAAAGGGGCAAAATCTGGGTCAATACCAAATCCACATGCCAGAGGAACAAGTCTCTAAAGGAGGATAATAACTTCACAAAATTGTAAAGAGCGGTACCATGATATTGAACGAATACTCTCTCAAACCAATGCAAATTTTTAATATGATGGTAAATACACGTAATTAAACACATCGAATTTTGTTAGGTTAGACAATTTAACAGGTGGGAATATAAATTCTGCCATGAAATCCACAAATTATGTCCACGCTCGATAATAAGAAATACGACGAATTTGAATTTTTAGAAGATCAAACTATTAAAAAGGGCCACCAACTGTGCCGACATAAAATTTGAAGTATGAAAGCAGCAAACAAGCGATGGGCAACAACTTTATAAATGTTTTGGTCAAGTTTCTAAGGTAAAATCACGTAGACCTTAAATGAAAAACCCCTGACATTTGAATTTTTATACCTTCGCCCGAAGAAAAATGTAACGTGCAGAAGAAAGTGTTTAAAGTATCATGTGTTTTATTTGATCAAATGATTTTCAAGAATATTTGAGTTACTTTGGCAATCGCAATAACCGTCATAAAACTTAATGGCACAAGATAATGTTTGGCCAATTCATGGTAAAGGGTTATAAAGCTACAAATCAATCTATTTTTTCCCATAATCAAATTGTTATTTATAGGTTTTTAACCAAATTTTTTTCATAATTTTTTGAGTCAATTAAGCGATGCCCGTCTGGCAATCGCAATAACCGTCATAAAACCTTATGGCACAAGCTAATGTTTGGCCAATTCATAGTGAAGAGTTATAAAACTACAAATCAACCTATTTTCCCCATAACCAAATTATTCTTTACAACACCTAATTCGTCAATTGTAGCAATCTATATTTTTGGCCATTGTCTTGGTTTATAATGCTTGGCAGAATTGATCGATTAATCACGCCCCTTTTGCTACTGCATGTACCGTTTTAACATATATATTCTTAAATTCATATCTTTAATTTAGTTGAACTGAATTTAGTCAATTTAGATTCTCGTTAAGGCTTTGCAGAATATAAAATTTTGGAACGGAAATTAAAAGAATTGCCACACCTTTTCTGACATCTACTATAGAAAATTAACCCATTTTGCGAAATTCATTATTTTCGCCATAATTTCTATTTTTCCTGTATTAGTTTGTAATTTTCATTAAAATTCGAGAAAATCATCACAGTATCCATGCCCTTTTTATTACATCTCATACAAATGCCTGATTCAGCCTATATAAAGGGTGTCCCAACAAGAATGCAAGACAGCCAATGGTGTTCGGTATCGTGAAATGATAACTAGTTTTTTCGTGTCTAGAATTGATGAAATGAATGTGGAGGGCATGTGGTTTCAACAAGACGGCGCCACATG
Source organism: Philornis downsi (assembly GCA_019455685.1). Lineage (NCBI taxonomy): Eukaryota > Metazoa > Arthropoda > Insecta > Diptera > Muscidae > Philornis > Philornis downsi. The sequence continues at coordinate 1,005,009 of JAHXMU010000708.1, read as the reverse complement.
TCATACAGCCAGAGAAACAATTTAATTGCTGCATCAGTCATTTCCCGGTCGTGTTATTTCGCGTTTTGGACACCAGAATTGGCCGCCTAGATTGTGCGATTTAACATTACTAGACTTTTTTCTTTGGGTTTACGGTTTACGCGAATAAGCCGACGACGACTCAAGTCTTAAAAAAGGAAGTTGGACGCTGCATTAATGAAATACTGCAGCATTTATGCAAAACGGTAATTGAAAATTTCATTAAAAGATCGCGTGTGTGCCAGCATAGCCGCGGCGGCCATCTGCCCGATGTGTTGTTCAATACATAATCTCATTCTGTTTACTTTACTATATAATTAAGTTTCACGATTTTTTTTGTTAAATATCTGTGTTTTATATAAAATTTAAATCTTGCGTTCTTGTTGGGACACCCTTTATATTCTTAAATTTATAACTTTACATTTAGTGAACCAAATTGTGAATATAAAAATAGACTGAAGTTAAATCAGTTTTTATTATTTGTATTGTATTAAAAGGCTTGGTAAAATTTGAATTATTGTTTAGGGAGGAACGAATCATTCTGGTAACTCTCACACAAATTGAGGAATTTGATTCACATATTCTTAGATTCGTATCATTAACTCAATTGCACCAAATTCAGCATCATTTGGTGAGCTTTTACTACAGCGAATGAAAATGGATAGCATTTCACGACCATTGGGATACCATACATTGAAGGATTTAGCAAATATTTGCTGTACTTTTATAATTTATAAGTGAAGGAAGGAAGTGAAGTTATACTTTTTCCTTCCTTTACACAGGAGGACTTCGGGTGAAGATATATGTGTTAGTCAGTTTACTTGACTGAAATTTTTGTTTTGGTTGAGGATATTTCTCCTCAAACCAAAAACTGTATCGTGTTCAAATAGTTGAAGTTAAAGTCATGAGGTTTGTCACGAAAACTTCCCTGAAACGGGACAAAATTGTTAAGATTCCGTGGTCGAACGATTGTAAACAGAACTATAAATATTGGAAAGTATCTCATCTGAAACGTTAAATAAGACAAACTTGTTACGCCCTTACCGATTTTAAAGGACAGTGAATACGAAAGTTTTGTCACTCCACTGTCAATACTCGTATGATTCAAATCAGAAATATGATTTTTGCCTAGTATACTAAAAGTCTTTAGTAGTTAGAAATGAAACTCTTTACTAGTCTTTTATATTTGTTTTTAAAAAAGATAAAAGTCTCAGACTAATATTTAACTTTTGTATGATATAATAAAACTCACTTAATAGTTGTGATCTCCAGAAGCCAACGAAAAGTTATTCGAGAAGTGAAAAAATAAAAATGAGAAATTAACCTTCGATTTAGAAGGGACCCCACTGAGTTCCAAATAGATCAGCATTTGAAAACAGCAAAAAAGGCGACTGCACTCTGCTATAAAATGAAAGACGACGCGAGGTCCGTGGGCCCAACCCACAGACACTCTGATAAACAAATTCAAAAATGGCAAAAATAGTGGCCACCGTTTTGGTCTCAGACCACCAAAAAGGTGCCAACTACAAGGACATTAATAATGCTTAGTTATTCAGTAAGTGTCAATATAAAAAAAGAAATGTGTCTTTTTTCTAAAGTTAGTCTTTCTATGGAGTGGTGCTCTGCCACAACGCCAGCTAAGTATAAAAGATATAATTTTGTTCAAATGGCATCTCTAAATCAACAAATATAATCAAAGAGAAATAAATTAAACCTCCTTTGCTGGCATAGTATTATAAAATACTACGACTTCTAGTATTTCGTTATAGTAAACAGACGTAAATGCCGACGTTTATTGAATTTCGCAGAAAACTAACAAAAAAAAAAATCCCAGATTTTCATTTGATGGTCAAGGCTGAGATTGCTTTCATTGATTTAGAATATAACAGACGACAGCCGCTGTACTGTAATTCGAATGAATGAATTCGTTGCTCTAAATAAGTAGACTGATAATTGGTTTATAATGCTACCGCTACTTCGTCACGTACGCATGATTAGTCATAGAAGGTAAATTTTGCGTATAGTGATAATACAGCATATCAGTTTCATTTTATGGTGAAAAATGTTTTTTTTGCTTAGGTAGATGTAATTTGGGTTGCACTGAAAGTCATCTTTCTGGAATTTTGTTTCACGTGCGTACTTTCGGTTTTTTGTGCCCGTTTGAGATTTCGGTCTCCAGTTTACAGAGTAATTCATAATATAATTTACAGAATTGCTAGAATTTGCAGAAATCATAGTGTTCATAGCGTTCACTGGATTTATACAATTCATAGAATTCAAAAAAATCATGGAATTCATAGTATTCATAGTATTTATAGAATTCAAAGAATTCATAATATTCATAGAATTCATAGAATTGATAGAATTGATGGAATTCATAGAAATCATAGAATTCGTAGAATTTACAAAATTTATGGAACTTACAGAATTTACAGAATTCATGGAATTTACAAGTTTCATAGAATTTACAGAATCCATAAAATACATAGAATTTGTAGAATTTATAGAATTAACAGAAATAATAGAATTCATAGTATTTATAATATTCATATAATATTCATAGAATTCATGGAGTTCATAGAATTCATGAAATTCTATTCTAGTATTCATAGTATTTATAGTACTCATAGTATTCATAGAATTCACAGAATTCATAGAATTATCAGAATTCCTATAATTTACAGAATTCATAGAATTCAAAGAATACACATAGTTAGAATTCACAAAATTCATAGAACCCATGAATTATAGGATTCATAAAATGTATATATACATAGAATTCATATTAGAATTCATAGAATAGACAGAATTAACAAAAGTTATGGAATTAATAGAATTTATGAAATTCGTAGAATTCATAGAATTTATAAAATTCACAGAATTCATGGAATATAATTTACAGAATAGGTAGAGCTGACAAAAGTTATAGATTTCATAGAACTCAAAGAATTCATAGAACAGAATTGACAGAAGTCATATAATTCTTCATAATATTCATGGAATCCATGGAATTCACAGAATTCACGGAATTTATAGAAAGCATAGAATTCATAGAATTTATAGAAATTACAGTCTTCATAGAATTTACAGAATTTACAGAATTTACAGAATTCATAATTCACAGAATTCACAAAATTCATAGAATTCACCGAATTCATAGAATTCACGGAATTCATAAAATTCACAGAATTTATGTATAGAATTTATAGTATTCATAGTATTCATAATATTCATAGAATTCATAGAATTCATAGAATTCACAGAATTTACAGAATTCATTGAATTCAAAGAATAGATAGAACTGACAAAAGTCATAGATTTCATAGAACTCACAGAATTCATAGAATATAATTGGCGGAAATAATAGAATTCTTAGAATTAATAGAATTTATAGAATTCATAGAATTCATAGAATTTATAGAATCCGTAATATTTATAGAATTCACAGAATCCATGGAGTTCATAGAATACATAGAATTCATAGAATACATAGAATTCATATTGGAAGTCATAGAATTCATACAATTCATAGAATTATACATTTCATCGAATTCATAGAGTAAACAGAATTGACAAAAGTCATAGAATTAATATAATCCATGAAATTCATAGAATTCATACAACTCATAAAATATAAAAACATCCTGGTTACATAAGCAGAATTTGTCAGGCAACCAGGATGGATGACAGAACTTTATTGTCATGACATGGCGAATTCTTAACGATAACTAAGTTTTGTACTCGTATACTCGCATTAACCTTGGAGTTAGATTCCGTTTTATTTTTCACATTCACTAAAGCCCCGAAGAGGTCTTCTGTAAGCGTTTTGTCCAGATTTTCATCTGCTAACAATAACTTTAAACAATTTTTTCAATTTCCCTGACTTCCATAGAGTACATATCTATGTCTTCATAAGTGTAAAAGTGTTATCAGGAATTCGCTCATATACCAATCTAGCAGTAAGATTCGATTCTATTCTTCACATTCACTAAAGCTGCGAAGAGTTCTTTAGTAAGCGACCAGTCTAAATTGTCATCTGCCAGCATTAACTCTAAACAGTTCTTCCAATTTCCCTGTCTGCCATAGAAGAGAGAAGAGAAGAAGTGATATTTATTTATTTGTAGGCGCAAAAGTGTTTTTAATCCAATTTTTTTGTATCATAATTTGTCTTATCGCTTAGCATTTATAAAAGAGAAGGAAGCAAAACTTGAACATTTCACGTGAAACCTAAATTTTTGGCGAATGGTAGCGTAAACAAAATTTTAAAAATACAATTTCTTATCTCTTTATATACCGAAATGTCGCAAAATAGTTTAAAATCATCAGTTTTCAGCAAATCGCCAATAGTAGAGGAATTAAGAGACATAAATAAGCAACGTATCTGGTGAATCGCGACAAAATTGTGCAGTTGTTTTCAAGCTACCAAAAAAAAAAAAAACCCTTTGCTGTCATGTCTTCATATAAAGTAGGCAATTTAGAGTGCTTCATTGCTTTATTCTCTGTGGTCATGGTCATATTTCCCGCTTCTTCTTTAGCATATGTGCAAAGTAATCGCCAAAATCTCAAGATATTGAGAAATATCGAAAAATCCATGAATTCTTCTGCAAATCCTTGTGAAAATTTCTATGAATATGCCTGCGGTAACTGGGCTAAATATTTTGTTAACGATGAGGTGGCCGAGATCATAACTCTGTTGAATCAACAATACGAAACAACGATCGAGAATGTCATCAAACAGCATTATCCGGTTGGCGAACATTTAAATAAACACAATCAAAATCCATTGGAGAAGGTTGCGGCGTATTACTATTCTTGCATGAATATGGAAGCTTTCAATCCTGTCATGTATCTACATGATTTGGCTCCCGGCAGAGGTCTAAAATGGCCACTTGCTCTGGAATTAATGGCTTTCATTGGACAAGGACGCATCAACTTTACGGAACAGTCTGCATATGGAGATTTCAACATTTTTGCTTTATTGGGTCGTTTAAATAATTATGGTTTATCCGACACATTGACTTTAATTGAGGCAGACTTTAGTAAAAATCGTGAAGTTAAGCTGGCAGTGCCAACCCCGAAAAATCTTACCGCCCAGGAAGTAAAACGCGTTCTCTCTTATTTTGGTTTCACTGGCGGAATAATACAAAGATATACCGAAGATATTCTAGCCATAGATAGTTACTGGCAGACTGCATACGCCAGATATGAATTGTATGAAGATGTTGGCAACTACACGTATCGTGAGGTGCAGCACTCCTATCCAGAGCTGGCAACGATTTTGGAGAATATGTACACACCGTTTCTACGCAGTGAAGATGTGGTAGTCTTTGCCAGTCTAAGCTTTGTGGAGTTTTTGTTTGGTCAGCGTTGGCAACCCTACGAAATTGAGCAGATGTGTAACTACTTGATGATCAAATTTCTTGTGTACATAGAAGATCAATTTGAAAATGGAGAGTGTATCCTTAATCTGCGTAGAAAAATGCCTTTGGCTGTAAATTACATGTATTACCAACACATTTATCTGCCCGAAACTGAGCAATTCAACACAAACATTTCCCACGTGACCAAGTTAATATTCAAGCAATTTTTGAGAACCATAAATGAAAACCGTTTAAAGTTTAAAAATGATCAACTTACATTGATGAAACAGAAGCTCTTTGAAATGATTATAAATGTAGGCAATTTGCCGGAAAATGTTAACCTGGCCACAGTCGACTCGTTTTATAGCGATGTTCCAGATTTAAATAGTAAAAACTTTTACAAAAATGATATGTTGCTGCTCAAGCATAGATTTCGTGAATCCCTACAGTGCAGCAGTTCCATAAATTGTGACCACACTATAGACAGCAGTCCTATAAATTACTTTCTGCAGAATGTGATCGTTGTGCCCTTTGCCTCTCTGCAGCTGCCATTTTATCATTATGACCTACATCCCCTCTTTGCCATGTCGAATTTTGGTTTCATTATGGGCCATGAATTTATTCATGCCATAGATCCGGTATCATTGCAAGCGGACATTAATCGCTTTAGTCCTGTGTTCGATGATATAGCCGAAGCATCAGAATTTAATTCATCTGTTGAGTGTATGCTAGAACAGCAACCTACGGCATACATAAATGAGAGAGCGGCCGATTTGGGTGGAGCGCGTGTGGCCTACGAGACCTACCAACGTGAGTACAACGTGCAGCCGACATTCACCAAAATCTCGTGGCAGCAGCTGTTCTTCCTGAATATGGGACAGTTCTTTTGCGGCGATAAACTAGCGGTTATTGAAGATCATGATCTGGATGAGATACGTCTAAATTTAATCGCCATGAATTTAGAAGCATTTACGGAAGCGTTCCAATGTCCCGCGGGCAGTAAAATGAATCCCCAAAAACGCTGTAGATTCTATTAAGTATTTGTGGTTAATTGAAATTGGTTAAAGAGAAATACTTTGAAAAAAATGTAGTAAAAGAAATGCATTACTTTTACATGACATTGAAGGCTTTAATTACTATAATTACAATGATCGGATATACGCCAAATGTACATCGTTTTGTTTGAATAACCTGTTGCCAATTTTAAGTTATTTCCATCATATCTCTCGCATAGAAACCCTCTTTTCTATTGACAAAAAAAAAAAAAAAAAAAAAAAAAACTGGGGCAGTCGATTTCCACAAACTTTCCTTGAGACAAATTTTCATTAAACGAGAACATTAACATCATTCCCCATTAAACACTTGCTGGTACTTCTGGCGGATTTTTTGAGTCAATATATAGCCATGGACGGGATATGGGTTCACCACTTCATACGTAAGACAAATAAACAATTAACGCAGTGGACTGGGAAAACGAGAATCGTGTCCAAAGAAGGCAAAAACGGTTCCATCTGCAGGCAAGGTTATGTGGTTTGATTTTCGAGATGCGCGTAGGATTATTGTTACTGATTACAGTAGCCAACAAGGTTTTGGACTAGAGCAACCAAATATCTTTCCCAGGGTAATTTGGTAGGCTGAATTTGAATCTATAATTGATTTTTCTCTATCAAATCAGGTTTTCGAGATACAAAACTAAAAACTGTTTTTATACGTTTTTTACATAAAATATCATTAGTTTATTTAAAAATCAATGAATTTTCAAAAGTGAATGACATTATTTGAACGTCGTTTAGATTTGGTTTCCCGTATTAGAGTCCATTAATAGTCTCTTAGCATGCTTTTGTCCCAAAATCCTTGATAATTTCTTTCAATTTTCATTAAATCTTGGTGAGCACGCTCGCCTTGTTCGTCGCTCACCGCACCTAGGTTTTGTGGAAAAAAATCTAAACGCGAATAAAGAAATCATATTTTGAGTGACATTCGTGCACCTAATTCGTGATAATTTGTCAATAATTCAGCAACAATTTGTCTGTAGTTTTTACTCTTATTGTTTCCAAGAAAACTGTTCACGATGCTTTTGAAAGATTTCCAGACTACATAATCGTTCTCCAATAAACTGTTCATAGCACTGGGAATGACTGGTAATGGATCATTTGATGGACGTTGAAGTGGTTTGGGAACCGATAGGACATTCGCGTAACTGATATTTTTTTGATTTTTCATATTGAATCCAGCAACTTTTGTTAAACAGAAATAACAATCAGTTTGGTGGTTACTTGACTCTCTCCAAAGTACTGGAATCGAAAAATCGAAATAGATCTTGTTGCCATTGACCCACTTGTATAAAACAGCAACTGCAACTATTGCAAAAGGTTGCCGGCAAAACCAAAATAATGCAAATATGCATATTTTAATGATTCTGATATTGCATATCCTTTTTCCAACCAAATATTTATCACACACAAAGCAAAAAAAAGCTTGAATCAGTAACACATGATCTCCGTGACATGCTTAAGCGCTACTACAGGGTGATTTTTTAAGATTTAAGTTATTTAGGTTGGCAGCTCTGGTTGGTAATGGCGTCCAAACGTCATCTGTCAAATTGAAAAGTGTACAGTATACTCTGCCATTTGACCTTGGAAAAACTAACAAACGAGCAACGATTGCAACTCGTTGAAATTTATTATCAAAATTCGTGCTCTGTGACAAATGTGCATCGTTTGATATGACCATTTTATGGTCGTCATAATCGACCTGCTGAATCAACAATTCGTGCTGTTGTCTCCAAATTTCGCACTAAATTTACTTTGTTGAACACAAAACAATCGACTCGCATGCATAGAGTGCGTATCGAAGACAATATTGCAGCCGTAGCGACCCGTGTTAATGACGATCGTGAAATGTTAATTCGTCGCCGTTCTCAGCGATTGGGCATGTGTTACTCAACCACAAGGGATATTTTTTACCGCAATTGGCTGAGTTGAACTTGGTTGGCATGTGGTTTCATCAGGACGGTGCAACATGCCACACTGGTCGTGAAACAATCGATATGTTGAAGGATGAATTTGATGAGCAACTTATCTTTCAATTTGGCCCTGTGAGTTGGCTCCCAAGATCTTGCGATTTAACGCCTCTTGATTATTTCGTGTGGGGTTATACCAAACCGTTAGGCTGATGAATGGTGAAGACCAATTTATCGATTCTAATAAAAAATGTTCATTATATAATGCAAATTTGAGTGTTTTATTCGAGTTTAAAAAAAAAAACTACGGTTAAAAAATCACCCTATATTTTGAAGATTTAGAATGAACGTGGGCTTCTGTCGAATTAATAATTATGAGATTGTAGTATCAGTATTGACTATTTTACAGTATTGTCAGCATGCGATAAAAAATGGACAGGACATGGTAGCCCAATTTGTATGCCAGATTTGAACTCAGCTCACCCAGATTAGTTAAAAAACATGCTTCGTTTTGGCAGTCAATTTTTTGTTCCAAATTTGTAGCCTTTATTACCTTCAGAAAGAAAAAAATAGTCAACGGCGAATGTTTTGAAAATTTATTATTTTATGTTATTTATTTATTATTATTTATTTAGTTGATGAAATTACGAAAAAAGGCTGCAGTTGGCGAAAAAGGAAGTGTTGCGGCATCAAGACAAAGCTTCAATTCAAACATTCACTATTGCGATAGGAAAAATTTATGTATTAACATTTGAATTGCATCATCGCGCATCGTATTTGCCAGATTTAGCTCCCTCGGACTATTTTATATTGCCAGTAATATTATTCATAGTAAGACAGGATAAAGAAGATATTGAATATTGCTAAAAAAAATTGTAAAGATTTAAAAAAATTGTTCCCAACTTTTTTGTGTCTTCCTTCTTAGGACGGCTAGTTTTGGGACCGCTGTCGTAAAAGACCCTGAGATCACCATCTGCGAATTACATTGTTAGTAGTAATAGTAATTATAACTTCTTTTCCCCAAACAGTCCCACTGTGCAATTTGAAGTACTTGACATTCCAATTAATATCGGTGTAATAAGCTGTCACATTTGCTGAAACTAAATTGAACTCATACATTTTCTAATATCACACTTTCATTCAACGATGCTTATTAGGCCGCTCCCCTACCAAAACCTTTTCCTTATTGCTGCTGCTCGCTCGCTGAGGGTAATAAACGTTATAACGTGAAAGTGTTACCAAAACTCATTGAACCCTATCAATATATGTATGTATATGTATGGCAGTATCTGCCAGTGGTCAAGTGTCATTTGGCTTGGTTTAATAACTGTTTACTTTGCTCTGCTCCATCATCGTCAGCTTCATCATCGCTATCGTCATGTACTGCTAACGCTTGTTTTTGCTCGCCCTCATCTCTACGATACCAGGGAAAGATATTGTCAACTGTCATTATATGGCTTTTTCTCGTGTCCTTTTCTCCGTTTTTCCTTCGCTGTTAGTTTGACTTATTATACAAAAGTTTTTCCCTTCAAGTGCCAGCATAGACTTACAATATTTCATTGATATTCCACAGATGTCGACAAATGATTTAAGCTGTGCTAAGCTTTAGGCTTACGGGCATGTGATTCGTTCGCTTTAGCGTGTTTGCGCTCACTCCTTTAACCGCATGTGGGCGAAAGACGGCCAATAATAACGATGATGGTTTGTGTGGTCCAGTAGAGTTTGGAAAAAAGTTTTCGTTTGCTTTTTCTTTGCTCTACGGAAAAGTTTTGACATACAATTTAATTAAGAAAATCACTTGTTCAGACGCGTTGGTGTCGTATAACAATAGCAAAAAAAAAAAACAGAAAGAAATAGAAAAGAAAACAGAAAACGCTAAAGGAGGAGCATGTGAGGTCGTCTTGAATAAGGAAGAGATTAAGTGATGTCAAACATTTGCTTTAACTGCAATGACATGGGAATATATTCAAATAGTTTGGGGAAATTAAAGAAGTTTTTCGAAAGCTAAAGATTTCCTAATTAAATTGGGCTAACAATAAGAAGAGGCAGTCATGGAAGCGTAGTAAAGAATAAAATCTATGAAATCAACACGAATACATTAATGCATAATGAAGTCTGATAAAGAATCGACAAGCAATTAGGTAACTCATTAAGCTTGGGTCATCGACTTATGCTTTGACACTTTTTTGCAAGTCCAATTAGGAGAAATGTGATGCCGGTTAAAGATCATATCCAATGAAACTACTAATTCAGTTCATTTATGTCAATCAATGGAAATAAAACTCAAGGAAGACTATGCTTTAGAAGTATGCATTATATAAGCAATTTGTTTAATAAAAAAGTGCACATCAAAGTATTGCATTAAATTGTTTTAAAACTGTGTGTAGAAAACGTTTGCCTTATAAGTCATAGTAAATAGAAATCCATTATATTTCCAATAGATGGCTTCAGTAATCTATATCTCGCTTTGCACGCTAGATGGCATTAGAAAGATACCGTTTAAATTGTTTTAAAACAGTGAAAGATAGCGTTTGCCATATAAGTTATAGTAAATAGAAATCCACTATATTTCCAATAAATGGCTTCAGTAATCTATATCTCGTTTTGCACGCTAGATGGCATTAGAAAGATACCGTTTAAATTGTTTTAAAACCGTAACAGATAACGTTTGCTATATGTATATAAGTTATAGTAAATAGAAATCCACTATATTTCTAATAAATGCCTTTAGTAAACTATATCTCGTTTTGCACGCTAGATGGCATAAGAGAGATACCGTAATGTATTGAAAAAACTACTCTGACAGTTTTGTGATTACTTGACTCCAGTATTGGCTGAGCCCGCGTAAAAAGTGGACACCTGCAGGGAGAAAAAAAATTTAATGTTTTATAATTTTTCTTCGAAAAAGACGACTTAAACCAGGTGGCTGAAAATGTGAATAATGTTTATGGCGTTGTTTTAGTTTCCTCGATTCCATTTTGGAAATTTTGATGTCAAAGATGCACCACGCTGTGGCAGACCAATTGTAGAAAATGTAAATAGAATAATGAAAATCGTCGAGTCTGATCATCATGTAAACACTGCTTCAATTGCCCACCAATCAAATATTGCACAATAAGCCTTTTAGAACCTCTCGAATAAAGCTGGCTATAAATTAAAAGATCGATGTATGGATGACAAATCAGATGTATGTGAAAGAAAACCCTCATAGACCGAATTTCTATACACGGATTGCTGCTGAACCACAACAACATCAACCCATTTCTAAAGCAGATGGTGACTGGTGATGAAAAGTGGATCACTTAAGACAACGTCGAGTGAAAACGGTCGTAATGAAGTGAAAACGGTCGGGTAACCGGTTAAATGGCGCTTATAATGGTCAAACCAGGATCGATGGAAACTTATTCCTAACTTTGGGTAAAAACCTCACCTTCCTTGTGGTTGTGATATAATGTGGCCAGCGGACCAATTTTGATAAGCAGAACTGCCGCTGTGGGATAAACTAAACATAATGTTACGGTGCCCAAATTTAAAAGTTCTGATCTGTGTTTGATGGCATTGGCGGAATAACATGATGTGATTCCATTTGACCAAACGCTTTATTCGGGGCTGTAATATCAATAATTGGACCATGTGAAAAAGCCATCGCCGAGAAGGGGTCAGTTTTAGCCAGTAAAAGAGAAATTGTGCTCAACAATTGGACCATCTGAAGGAAGCAATCTCCCAGAAGCAGTCAGTTTTTTTCAATACATCGATATTGACTCGCTAAAAACTACCTTAGCTTGGTGAAGAATTTGGAACTTAGCACTAAATGTTTATCAATTGTTCCCGTCTATGCCGTATGATTTTGCTGGTGCAAAATTCACCTCAAGAAAATCTTGTGGAAATCAATTGTCCCAGTTTTTTGCTTATAGGTACGAGATTTGGTGTGTGAGAAACATAATGGAGTTACCTTCAAAATGGGAATTAGCTGAAAAGTTTTATCTAAATCGAATAGTTCCAACTGTGCTAAATAAAACCTTCAATATCATTCAAAAATAGTGGATTTCTTTTTTACTACACCTTATACTAAACCCTGACCAGAGGGTTTTCTTGTCTGGTAGCGCTGGAAAACAGGGGCCCAAGAACAGTTTGTTCTTGTCTGATCACAGCGAAGGACCCCTTTTGGGAGCACCGTGCTGGCTGTGGTTAACAGAACACATGTTTTCGGTACCTTTGCATTACATCAAGTTCTCCTAGAAGTAATGCGGGAACTTGGAAAACACTGTTCATCGTCGATTAGGTTGAGGTGTCCAGATAGGTCTCACTCCCTACCGGGAGGAAGTTCATTTCATACCAGTGACTACAAAGGTACTTTGACTGGGAGAGGAAACAAGCTCCCCTTTTGGGAGCATCGTGGTAGCTGTGATCAAAAGAACACGTGTTGCCGGTGCTTTTGCATTACATCAGGTTCTTCTGGAGGTAATGCGGATACTTGGAAAACACTGTTCATCGCCGATTAGATTGAGGTATCTAGATAGGTCTTACTTCCTACCGGGAGGAAGTTCACTTCATACCAGTGACTACAAAGGTACTTTGACTGGTAGAGGAAGCAAGCCCTGAGGAAATTATCTAAGAGGATGTGTTTCTTATCTCAAAAGTGTTTTGGTTAATCCTTCTGGGATTAGTCTGAGTCCCCCAAAGGGGCATTGACTGTCGCAGATGCAAATGAAAACGTTTCAGTGAGTAATGGCTTACGGTAAGTGTGGTTTCCATAGCGAGACTTACGTTAAACTACCACGGATTGATTGATTAATTGCACATTATATTAGTCCAGTACATCTACCAATCCCATAGAGACACCTGCCTTATATCAATATTTGGGGATTACATTTCCTTTTTTTTTCTTTTGCGTTGTCTTAATATCATTTATGAGAGATATAATCGGCTCCACCTCTCATTCTAATACCAGGATTACCAATGGATTAGTATAAAGCTAGAGTTTTAGAATTAGAATCAGATGCCACGTATCTCGACAAAGTTTCCACCAGACAGACGTCTGGTTTGCCCGCGTAAATGTCGACCCAAGATCGGAAATGGAAATAACAAAAAAGAAAACCAAATGCGCTTGCATTTTATGAATAAAATATGGGAGAATTTCTCACGTTAAATGGAAATAGTAAAAAGACACCCAAATGCCCTTGCCTTTTATGAATAAAATATGGGAGAGCTTCTCACATTAAGTGGACTTGAATGCAATCTATTTTTGGATGCACACTTTGGGACCTACAATTTAACGACGATTCTGAAGGGAAATTTGAAAAGCATTTACTAGACTTATCGACTGCTATTCTACCCGAAGTATTGGGCAGATAAATCGAAGTGACCTCCGCACAAATAATGGTAGATTGTTGTAACGGTCCTCGAACTCACAATCGTAGGCATATGCCAACCATCATGTCACGATTTATCACAAAAAGTAATCAGGTTAGAAATTTCTCTAAAGTAAAGTTAACAAGCCAAAATTATGACGTAGTAAATATCATATCATACTTCAATAAAATAGCGGACATTGAACTCTTTGCCATTGAACTCTTAGCTTTGAAGATAAACCATTTGAGAAAACACCGCAAAGTAAATATTTCATTGGAAATTAACAGAAAATATTTCTACCTAGTTCTTTTTACAAACGATTCGCCTATTTAAATAATTTTTCCTTTCACCCAATAACGACTGCTAACTTAACGTATTCATTTTTATATTTTGCGTATAAATTAAAAAGTTCTCTTTTTGAGTGTTATCAATTTAAAAAATTTTCAATTTCATATACTTTCAGTAGCAACCGTTAAGAAGTGTACGCGAGACATTATCTTTACTGCACCTAA
>JAHXMU010000708.1:965392-990405 GCA_019455685.1 Philornis downsi | reverse complement strand
GGCAAAGCCGCTTGTAGTGAAACCAGCGGCATCATCATGGTCGTGCCTCAAACTTTACATCACTAAAAATGCATTTTAAAACAAGCAGTTGCAAGTCAAAAGTCACAGTGGAAAGAAAGTTTGGCATTGCACGAGGGCAATATAATGGTAAATGGGTAAATGGACTAAGGGATTGTGAGACAGGACACTGACTTGGAGAAAGCATATATTTACAAAAAGACTGGCCTTGGGGCTCAAACTAAGATCCTTGAATTGACTTTAGAATGGCAAATCTAAACTATACCTAGATAACAAATTAAAAATCTATAAGTGTATCTTAAAGCCCGTATGGACATATGGAATCCAGTTATGGGGGACTGCAGCAAACTCCAACCTTAAAATATTGCAACGCTTTCAATCCAAAATACTGCGAACCATTACCGGTGCACACAGATACTTCTCGAACAAACAATTGCATAGAGAATTGAAAATATCCTTCATTAAGGAAGAAGTCCAAAAATACTGCGATAGATACAACATCCCAATCAGCTGGCGTCCGATCTGATGAGCGAAACACCATTGTTTACCAGACTAAGGAGGAGAACCACACAAGACCTGGCTACTCAGGGCGAATAAAGCAGTAGGGACACTCAAGGAAGTGTTTCCGAATAAAAATAAAATTTTAGTATATAAGTAGTATATAGGTCAATGTAAATATTACTGAATGCCCAAGAACAGATTGTAATAAATACAGAATTTAAACAAAAAAATTTTAAATGTAGAAATCTATAAGGCATCCACCATACTGGAGGGATAAAATAGCCGCCTATGCTTATAAGCAGATGTTTTACTAATTCTATATTCGAAATTAATTTAACTTAACAGCGAATTTTACTTTCACCAGTTGTTGTCTTTCAACCCCATCATAGCATTCCTTAATTGAAAAATTTTTAGAAATATTTTGCTCGCAGTTGTGATCTGACTTTAACGCAAAATTGTATAAAAATACTCGTGTGCGTATTAGTATAATAACAGAGGATAGGGAGAAAACTAAAGCTCAAGATTTATTTAAATACTGATTGGTATCTATATTTACAGTTACCAATAGATTTACGATCTTTCTCATTGTATAACTGTGGCAGGACTTGGCTATTTGTCGATTGTACCTAATCATCAATTTCATTTCATTTCATTTCATTTATTGAACAGTCTTGTAATTTAAAGCCTTTTGGCCAATATTAAACAAATTACAAAATGCATAAAATAAATACTACTTGAATTTGGAAAACAAAATATAACTTAGAATATAAAATTAAATTAACTAGTAACTAATTACCTATAACGCTCAAATTGAAGTGCACCACAAAGTAGGCGATATGAAGGGAAATAAAAATAATGAAAAAAATTAAATATTGAATGATGTATATATATGTATGCAGGTCAGGCCAAATTGCAAGTTTTTTTTTTTTGGTAAATCACAATAAAATGCATAAATTGAAATAAATACTACTCCAAAGTAAATGTAAAAATGTATATAAAATAAAAATTGATCACATAAAATCTTACATTTAATATCAACCAATAAATACACCAATAACTAATAAATATCACTCGTAAATGCAAGCATTCAGATGTCAAAGAAGATGTAAGATGTAAAAAATATTCACCTACGTCAACTGCATATGATAGATAAGTCTATTAGAAATGTTGTTTATGATACATTTAAATTTCTAAGCTCATTTGGCAATGTATTATAGCTACGAGCTACTCTTACATTAAAAGATCGTGCTGTAAGATGGCAAAGTTTGGGGATAAACAATTGCCTTCTACGAACGGAATGACAAAATTTAAAAGATTCGTATAGGAAACGCGGACATTGGTTAGAATATATTTTGTAAAAACACAACAGCAATCGTACATCGACAAATGCAGGAAATGAACATCCCAGAAATTTAATCACAAAAGGTGTTATATGTACACGTCTCTTTAGAGAAAAGATGTAGCGAACAGCTCTGTTCAAAGATAATTGAAGGAGTTTCATATATTTTTGATTAGTAGCAGAGTATATCTCTAAGCAGTACATAATACTTGGCATAACTAGGGCATGAACCAGTTGCTTTTCCACATACAGCGGGAGCGACAAATTATTTGTGTATAACTGCCTCAATGCATAGTTAACACTTAAAACAACATGATTAATGTGCTTCTCAAAACGCAGCTTATCATCTAATAAGACTCCCAAACATTTCATGTCATTCACAAACTGTAAATTAGAACCATTATAAACTACTCGCAAAAATAGCAATTTGTGTATGAACAATTATGGGTCTTTGTGTTTCCTAGGATCTTTTACCCCATTCACACGATTCTCATGAGACTTTGGCAAATATTTGCTTACTCTTTGGTAATAGTTTCACAGATAATACAAGAGTTTGCTTACTACTCGGTACCAGTTTTTCAAACAATAAAAAATGTAAACCATTGCCCAAGTACATGTCATTTCAAAAAACGTTCCTCCTAAGTGTATTTATAAATTCAATTCGAGTCCTGCGATGCCGGAATTTTAAATTTAATAAAATTTCGTTTTAGTACAAACAATGAGACTGACGCAAATTATGAAAGGAGCTGAAAGCTTGGCCGAATTGATTCGCAACGCAGTGGACGACATATCGATTCATTACAATTGAATTTGATCACAACGAAAATATCCTTTCCTCATATACAATATACAAGGTGTAATAACAAGAAGTCTATTATGATTGCATAGCATTGAGCAGTAGTTAGTATCAGGTGCGCAACTAAGTTCTCGCTGTTTTTTTATTTTTTTTTTATAAAAATTCAACTTTATAATGAAAATTGGTTTACAAATGATTTATTGGAAGTACTGCCCATCGTTAGCTTCTACATTCTCCCATCTTTCTGACAAAGCTCGTATTCCGTCACGGTAAAACTAATCATCTTTTGAGGCTACCCACGAATCAAGGCATTTCTTGATGTCGTCATATGAGTGGAACTACTGGTCAGGCAAATCGTGCGCCATCAAACATAACAAGTGATCATCGGACGGCGCAATATCTGGAGAATATGGCGGATAGAGTAAGACTTCCCATTTCAGCGTTTCCTGGTAGGTTTTAAGAGGCTTGGCTGAGCGTTGTCATGCTGAAGAATCACTTTTTCCTGCCTCTCCGCGTATTGTGGGTGTTTCTCGCGCAGAGCTCAGCTCAATCGTATTAATTGAAATCAATACCGATCTCCAGTGGTGGTTTTGCTTGGTTTCAACTGCTCGTAATAAATAACAAAAATAACGTAATATAAACAAAATCACTGTCTTTAAAGCGATGGAACCAATCTCGACACGTTGTTTCACTTAAAGCATCAACAGCAATTCGTAATTTCACAGTATTTGTATTTTGAAAGTCTCGAAGAGCTTCAGCTGCCGTTTCCTTCGATTGAAAGGAGAAAATCAATACTTTCCCTATATGACGATTATTTGGCACAATACGCATGGTATTCACACAACCAAAAGAATATGACGTCAAAAGTAAATCACTATTTTGCGAGGCGGTATGTTTACCACATGCCTAAGTTTGGCTCATGATGTTTAAGTAATGACAGAATCAACTAACACCTACAGCTGGTGCCATCTATTAGCAAACAGTGGGAGCTTACCCTAATAAAATCCAATTTAGGCCAAATGTGCACCATTTTGTTCGACAACTTGTTGCAATTTTGAAAGTAATTTCTTTATGCTTCTCACGTAGAGACCCTCTTCCCTATTGAGAGGAAAACTGGGATAATCCATTGTCACAAGCTTCCCCAACAAATCGCTCGACTTAGACTGAACCTGGGCTGATCCAGAATATAAGGTGAATACATAAGAACTTTCCAACTAATCTCCCGGAACTTCTGGTGATCTATGGTCTGGCGTTGTCCTTATGGTATACAATCCCTCTCATATTTGTTAGAGGTAGGTGGCCGCTTCTGGGCGATTGGTTCCTTCAAACAGTTTAGTGTTTGAGGGTACAGGTCTGAATTAATAGTTGGAATAGCAGATGATTACAGCACCGTATTAACCGTCAATTATAGGTTGGTCACCTTTAGAGCCGGCTCACTGCCTATTCAACCACGACCATATTTACTTGATGTTGTCGTTAGTGATTCACTTTTTATCATCATCCGCTTTAGAAATGGCTCGATTTTGTTGCGACTCAGTAGAGATTTGCAGATAGAATTTCGGTCGTGTGGCTCCCACGCACCACCTTATTTGAGTCGTTCCAAATGTTTCTCTGTGCAATGTTTAGCTTGTGGGCAGTACTTATATGTCGGACTGGATTGAAGATTTTTATTATTCTATCGACATTTTCGACATTTGCCCTGCTAGAACGAGGTGACATGAAAAGTACTAAACGGAATCGATGAAACCGAAACTGCGAGTAATTGGCTGTGACAGTATCAGGAGCATAAACATTATTCTTTTATCCAAAAAAAAAGATACACTTTTTTACCTTTTCGGCTTTGCCGAAGAAAAACTGTAAAATATGGCGCATTTCATTTTTGTCCAGGTGTCCATCTTTAGTGCGCGCTCAAACAACAATGAATCAAGCAAGCACAAATCAAGAAGCTTCCGAACAACGCCTTCCCAAATGAACCGCAACCCAAAAAAATAAATCGCCAAAAGTCAAGGTAGTGTTTTCTGATTATCGCAATATTGTGCACTCGAAATTCTTGTCAAGAAGTCAAACAGTATATAAAGAATATTATGTGAACGATATGCGACGTTTGCAAATTCGTAGAAAAAGGTCAGATTTGTGAAAAAAAATCCATGAATTTTGGACTACTATAACCCACTGCCTAACAACGCTATCAGTATAAAAGACTTTATGGTCAAAAACTTAACATTTGTCATGGAACAAACGCCATATTCACTTGATGTGGCTCCGGCTGACTTTCTTCTGTTTTCAAAAGCCAAATCAAGGCTTCAAGGTAGCCGTTTTCAGCCGTCAGAAGATAAAGTATGGCAAAAACTAAATACTTTGTGGAATTTTGGACCACAATAACCCGCTGTCTAACAACGCTATCAGTATAAAAGAGTTTATGGTCAAAAACTTTACATTTGTTATGGAACACACACCATATTCAGTTGACGTGGCTCCGGCTGACTTTTTTCTGCATTCAAATGCCAAATTAAGGCTTCAAGGTAGCCGGTTTCAGCCGGCAGAAGATAAATCACGGCAAAAGCTAAGTATTTTGTGGAAAAAAATTGTTGCCGTAAGTGTATTATTTTGGAACAAGTATGTTTTCAAGGCGAATTTGAATGATGTCATAAATATTTTGTATTTTATTGATCAATTCTTCGTAGCCTCTGCTGTCTTGTGATGGTTCGATTCATTTATTAATATTTCGGATGGATGACAAGTTTGTTCATTATCATGAAATCAATTCCGTTTCCTCTTTTTGACAAAGAGATAACATATTATACCGTATTTCTGGCGTGTTGCCCAAATCAGCATGATAAAGAAATATTTCGTCTTGAAGTGGATTGTAGCTACTCGATCTGTTATAGCTCTGAACCTGATCATTACTATAGGACTTTGGTAAAAAGTAACACATCGATATGCATTAATATCGCACGGAAAATCAGCTTATCAATTCTAACTTGACTAACCTAACAATGCTGCACACCTTTTTGCACAGAGACTTTAGCGAATAGTTTACACTTTCCTTTCGTAGCACTTTCCCACTCTACCGCAGAACTTGATTACATTTAAAAATCACTTTTTTTCTGAAATAACAATTTCACAGCATTTGTGTTCTAATCGCATTTTGCATAGTAAATGTTCCTGAATCTTCAATAGGTGCATGTGGTGCTGTCTATCGTGATGCATATGGCTGTTTTGGCTCCTGTGAAAACAATATCCTGACTCAATATAATCTTATGGCTGCTTTGGGTAATTTATTGGCAGTAACACAACGCAAAACGTATTCTATGATATTTGATTTTAATTTTAGCATTTCATGTTGCATCAATGTCAGAATGACTCATGTAGGCATAGAATAATTCATAAAAGACGGTTGCTTTTAAAATTTTCGAACGTGTTTGATAAGAGAAACGTGCAGTTATAGTCAAAGACCAGTTATACAAAAGTATGTAGTTTTTTTTTACCTTAATGTGGTCCAGTGATCGTTAAGTATTATAATAGTTTCTATAACTGGCATTCGGAATCTTCGTTAAGCACTGGGCCCCGTTCAGGGAGTCTAAAAATGAAAAGCGTGTAAGCTCAATGTAAGTGAAAAGCTCTCGCACATTCCATTCATGGAAAGAAAAGGAAACTCTTTTTTTATATAGGGTTATCCGTTTTTCGTTTTCAAGTAAAGTTAAATAAAACACACATAAAACTATGATTTTGATGAAACTTTTATTTCATTGTAATGCCTGAACCTTGCCGTTATGTATGAAATACAATGTCATTTAAATGATCGCCTCTTGATTGGTTGCAGCAGAGGATTCTTTGACGTAGTTTTCGAAAAAGTACGGCCCAATGACACCTCCAGACCATAATGCGCACCGAACAGTCGCTTTTTCCTGATGCAGTGGGTCTTCCACAATCACTTCTGGGTTCTTCGAGCCCCATATGCGACAAATTTCCTTGTTGACGTAACCACGGAGCGAGAAATGAGCTTCAAGGCCAAAGAAAATTTTGTTCGATTGAAAACCCACGTCTGAATCAACATTTTTATAGTTAGTTTTAACTATTTTTAAGCGTTATTCGATTGTTAAACGATCCATATTTGTAAGTTGTAAACCTTTCACTAAACAAACAACACTTGAGGTGACAGGTATTTAACAGCTGACAGCCTTGCCAGATCGGCGGTGTTGTTGTTTTACAGAAAATATGAGAATTAATATAAAAGTCCACCAAAATAAATGAGTCTAAGGAAGCAAGCATTCATCACATTTTATGATGGGGAAGTGGTGAAAAATTGTGTAATCTCCAAGGAAATTAACATAAGGTTGCGATAGGAGGGACGCACTATTTCATGATGATGTGGTGTAGATGTGAGGAAAATTCAAATCGTTGGTTGCAAATTTTTATTATTCAAAAGAATTTCTATTTGTTCCAGAAAATGTTTCTTCAGATTATGTGGTCGAAAATACATTCTATTGAAAAATATTTCCTCAATATAAATAATTGCACTAAAATTGCTTTTGAAAAGGCATTCTTAAGGATTATTTTTATTACCAAAACTGCCTGAAGATTCCGTAAAAAATCAGTAGACAGATACAGAACTGGAAAAAGGACGAATCTTATGCACCCTCCACCATTAATTACAGTATACAAAATTATGGACGGACATTAACGATATAGATTTTTATGGCTTTAGGAAATGTATATGTTTAATTTGATGTCTGACTGTCTGTAATTTTTATAAATCAAATGACAAGATTAATATTTCGGTCATCATATAAGGGAGATTAAACAAGTGTTTTCCTGAAAACTTTAAATGGAGCTTCTTTAAGCGGACTACCAAACTGGACTTAGGGTATACACCAAGTAACAGATTTTGGAGTATTTCATATTAAGATGTTTTGCTTTAATTGTTAGGAATTACAAATGAGAATCCAATCTATGTTTTCAAGAATTTCATTATGTAGTTTAAAAGTTTTTCGTTGGAAACAATATATATGTATGCACTGCATCTTTAGAAGTAATGAAAATGTGATTATTATTGAATGGTTTTAATTTTTCTTTTTTTTATATCAAAAAGAATTATTTCATACTTTTACGAGTTTAGGAATTTGTGAGTTTTTATGGCACACTCCTTAGTAACATAGCCGCCATCTATAGTACTAATTTTGAACAAAACGAAAAAAAAACATTTTTTTGACTCACTTTTCATTACTACATTTATTTCAATCACAAACGATTATTTCATATTTTTACGAGTTTATGAATTTGTGAGTTTTTATGGCACACTCCTTAGTAACATACCCGCCATCTATAGTACTAATTTTAAACAAAACGAAAAAAAAAACATTTTTTTTGACTCACTTTTTATTACTACATTTATTTCAATCACAAACGATTACTTCATATTTTTACGAGTTCATGAATTTGTGAGTTTTATGGCATACTCCTTAGTAACATACCCGCCATCTATAGTGCTAATTTTGAACAAAAAAAAAAAAAAAAAACATTTTTTTTTTGCTCACTTTTAATTACTACATTTATTTGTCAGTTGTATGAATTTTTCTCAGAAAGGACGAAACAGCCTATTTATTTCAAATATTGATCTATAAATATAGATATATGATTTACAGGGATCCGGAGATTTTCATTAAAATTTTGTTTGATTCTACACGTTGTAGCCATGTAATATATATCACTTATCTTTTGAGATATACAAAAAAAGAACGAGTGGACAGTCACAAAGTTGGACTGTCCACTGTAAAAGTTTGTCCACAGTGTCATGTACTATATACCGATTGGATGCAAGGTAGGTTAGTAGTATAGTGGTGACAAGCCCCTAGTTTTTAGAGTGAATAATGACGACTACAATTGGAGCTTAACAGGCTTGGCGATATGAAAAATTCCGCCATTTTGTTAAAACCACACACTGTTGAGTTGAATGCTTTATGTCTGCCCCACCGAATTACACAGGGTGACATTGCAGAATAAGACGCACAGATGGTCTTATATCAAATCTCTATTCGAATACCTTGTAAATGTCTCAAATACTTAACATTTAAAAGAAATTACACTAGATTTTATAATATTGTGGTGTATTAAAATTGGATTTGTTTCTCCTTGTTGTGGTGTATTCACTTCGAGCGTGTTTCTTCTAATGTGCGCGATTTACAAAACTTAAACTTACTTCAATGTCGCTAGATCTTGAACTGAGGACCAACTGGCAGTATCTGGTAATCTCTGAACAATTGCACATTAAGAAAATCGCATTATCTAAAAATATATACTAAAAGACCTTCAATAGGCTTTCCTATCGAGAGAGACTCACTCCACAGCACCTTTTTTGGAAGCCTATCATTATGCTTTCCCAATGTAGCAGGTATAGAACGTGTCGTAGTTGACGATCAAAATTTAATCGAAGAGCAACTTACTTGTGGACTTCCACTGGAAAATGTTTTTAGCATAAACGATAAAAGAAATCCGTAAAAATTTTTATTAAAATGCAATTGAAAGGAATATAAAGGATTATTTCCCCTTGTGGTGTATTCACTTCGAGCGTGCTTCTTCTAATGTGCGTGATTGGCAAGACTTAAACTTACTTTAATGTCACTGGATCTTGAACTGAGGACCTACTGGCAGTATATGTATGGTAATATCTGACCAACTGCATAATAAAAAATTTCATTATCTAAAAATATGTTCTGAAAGACCTTCAATAAGCTTTCCTGTCAAGACTAACTGCACATTAAAAAATCTCATTATGTAAAAATATGTTCTGAAAGACCTTTAATAGGCTTTCCTATCAAGAAAGACTCATTTCACGCCGCCTTTTTTTGTGAGCCTTTCATTATGCTTTCCCAATATAGCGGGTGTGGTGGGTGTTATCGTCGACCATCAAGACTTAATCGAAAAGGAACTGGCTTGTGGAGTTCCACTACAAGATGTTTTTAGCATGAACGGTAAAAGAAATCCGTAAAAATTTGTATTAAAATGCAATTGAAAGGAATGTAAAGGTCTTCCACAATGCATTCCTCCATTAGGCATGTTGGGGAATTTACAGAATTCGATGGAAGGGTTTAAAGAATGACTTACATTTCCAATAATTAAATATGGTACATTTATCGGTATTTCTTTGTTTTCATTTCAAATATTTTAATAATTTTAGTAATTTAAATTGAGCAGCAAGTTAAGTCATCACTTAAGACAAAATATGCTACAAAATTCTTCGGTCCGACAAATCCTGGAATGATTGAATAAAGTCTATAACAAATGCCATTAAATTAATTAATGAATGAATGAAATCAACAACACATATCATTATTTCAATTTGTAACAAACACTTTGATTTAAAATTCAAAGTTCTGCTTTTAACATTTATGAACTAAATTATGAAGTAACAGTACTTTAAGGGATTTCTTGATGTAAATACAAAGTGAGAGATTTTGCTATCGTTTGTACTACTTTAAATTATGATTAATTCCAATTCATTCAATCCATCAATTACACTTAAGTGATGAATAACAATGATATTTGCCTCGCCTTATCTTTGCAGTGCCACCCAACATCGATGACGCCTTAACATCCAGTGACGTTATAGTGCGCGAAGGTGACAATGTCACATTACGCTGTAAAGCGAAAGGTAGTCCGGAACCTTCAATACGATGGAAACGTGATGATGGCATGAAAATTGTTATAAACAAGACAATGGAAGGTGAGTTGAGTGTAAAGCAAGCAGCTTGACGGTGTAATCAGTACAGGAAATATGAAAATAATGTAAAATATTAAATAAAAGATGGAAAGTTAACATAACATAACATAAAGCGATATTTTAATTTATGTAGTAGTAGACTAGCATAATTAAGTAATATAATTTTGCAAGAAATAAAAGGCGGAATATGAATCTTGCTACAAAAATGTCTCTTAAACACGCTAAAGGATTTTTTCATCCAAAACTATGCCGAATGAGAATCCGCCTTCAACTCCGAAAACTAGATGGTACAACTTCCCTGTTGTAGCATAATTGGAACAAAAATTCCCCAATAAGTTGACCTCAAGAGACTCCATATTCCATTGGTTTCAAAGGTCTCCTAATGTTACTGCACCTAAATTATTTCCTGCGGGTTTATTTCAGACAGCAAATTTGAGTAATCTAAAGTAATGCATTCGAAATAAAAATGGAGGCAATTCTCTTTTCAACATTCCAAACAATAAGAAATTCAAATAGCTTTTTTTTAATCATTTCATTTGTGCACTTTTTTTATCACTATTTGTTTATTTAATTAATTATTTATTTTTTTGTAAAGAAAATTCAAATTCATTTCATATCACTAATTGGTTGTGAAAATGACCTCCATGCTCATTCACCCATATACGGCATCTAATCAGAAAATTATTCATTGCGGCTCGAAGGTCTAAAGTCAGAATCGGCTCAATTATTGTTTTAGTGGAGTGCTTTAATGCAGTCATATTCCTTGGTTTTGTTTTGTACACATCTTGCTTGACATAACCCCATAAAAAAAGGTCTGGTGCAGTCAGGTCAGGTGATCTCGGGGACCAGTGGAATTTCTGGATATTAATTTGATTCAGAGTTTTCATTGGAGCTCCACCATAACCGGTCTGCCTATGTGTGAAGTTGCTCCATCTTGCTGGAAGTGGGTAAAGAAACTCCTTCGGCATTTTTAAATAACGGTCACCATTGGATCCCATTTTGTGTTTGTAGCACTATTCGTGCGCCACCCTGTACTACGTGGCACATTTGCCACTAACCGCGAAAATCATGTAATGCAATTCAATTATTTTTGAAAGCCATTAACAACCCAATAAACAGGTAATATTTTTCTAATGTTAAAAAAAAAAAATAATATATATAAATTAAAACAATTTTTTGCGTTTCTTGATGTAGTTACATTTATCAGTTACTCTGTAGTAAAATACAAATACAATAGTAAAACACAACAATAATAATTAGTAAAATGGATTCGTATTATAGCAAACGGAAAATGCAAACAAAATATCGAATAGGGGAAAATCACAATTGCGTAAAGACAAACACTTAAATATTGTGAAATCGTAATGAAAATTATTAAAAATCACAAAATACCGAAATGACAGAATATGCAATTGGTGAAATTTACAATGCCAGACCCATAGCAACCAGCACAGCAATTTCAGTCGGATGAACAAATTTACACATATATTCCGTCACAAAAGTGCTGAATTGACTATTTCAAAAGTTAAATTAAAGTGGTAACCAATAATTCTTTTTTATTGCTAAATTGGCACGTCTGTCACCTGTATTTACAAAGAGTTTGAATGCGATCTGTTCATCTAAAGTGAGTTCTGCGTGTGAAATTTTGTGTGCCGCTTTGGTGAAAATATTACAGAACACTAAGTTAGAGAATCGATTTTATTAAGAACTCATGCATTTCAGTAGTACAGTGCACTGAAAATCGGTCGAGATGCAGAAGAAAATTTTCCTCACTTTGACAATGCCCGACCAACTAGTGATGGTCTTCAATTGAAATTAACATCGAAAGTGAAGAAAATGGTGACTGAAAATTATCTTTTAAGTTTGAGAGAATTAGCCGCTGAACCTTCTGTGTCTCTTGAAACAATTCGTATCTTTTTACACCATAATTTGGGTACGAAACGAGTTGACTCCCGTTTAATTCCGAAAAACCCGATTTTTTTTCAAAAACTCAGTCGTGTAAGGATGACAGAACTGGTACTAGTACGAGTTTATTTTGACACCATATTCATGAAATCCATTATAAGTAGTTATGAGTCATGGGTTACATGAACTCA
Source organism: Philornis downsi (assembly GCA_019455685.1). NCBI lineage: Eukaryota > Metazoa > Arthropoda > Insecta > Diptera > Muscidae > Philornis > Philornis downsi. The sequence goes on along the minus strand of JAHXMU010000708.1, from coordinate 977,935 downwards.
ACATTTAAATAAGTCAACTAACTTCGGAATGGCGCCTTCCCATTGAACTGACATCGAAAAACAATGTCAAAATCGATCAAAAGTTTATGCAATATTGACGGTTTCTTTCTATTATCGCTGTGTTCTGCACTCGCATTTGTGTCAAAAGGTCAGACCGTAAATTAAAGATATTTTGGCATTATGAAGCATTTGGGGGACGTTATTTTTTGTTTTTTAGACAGGCCTGGTTGAAGAAACTCGTAATGCACAATACCACCATATTAAAAGAAATCTGTCAACTAAACCTTTATTTTTGAAAGGTGGTCTTGTTTCTCTTTGGCACTGTATTCACCCAATTGGCCACATGCAAAGATCAATGTTTCATATCCTATAATAATGTATACTCGTATATAACACAAACAGTCACCGAAACGAGTTTAAATTCTAAAATAATCTTGATTTGTTTTTGTTTCTGGAATCTAAGTAAAAAATATTTAAAGTGGTTATTCTGATTCTGACAACGGAATCAGTATTTTAATGAATTTCATTTCTGTTTTATACATTCAAAACGAAATTACAAATAATTTTGATTTTGGGTTTAAATTGGAAAAGAAATTAGAAACATTATTGATTCTGATTCAGTTTATTAAACGTTTTGTTCGTATTTCGTTTGAAAATTTGTAACTCACAAAAACGGACAACATTTTTCAGTGGTTGCGAAAATTTCTGAGAGCCTGGTATTGTAAATTTAGAAAATAAAAATAAGCAATTTGAAGCATTTTTAACATGCGCAGTCTGGTGAGCGGTGTTTTTCTCTACAAATAAACGAAACTATATATTTGGTTTCAGTTGTGATTTAGGCAAATAGTACGAAACTGCACAAAAGTATAGTTCTGTTTCAGAAGATTATCCAATCAAAATATCTGTTTCATTATGTTTCATTAAAGATTTAGAATCAGTGTAAATTAAAAAACAAATGAATGTATAACGCAAGTTCCTATTTAGAATATGAATATGAATATTAGAAACATAATCTTAATTTACATTTAACACGTTTACAGTTTACAGTAACTTACTTTACAATGAAATATAAAGTTATGAATAAAATCACATCATTTGGAACAAGCCAACACTTTAAGTCTACGGAAAACCAACTAAAACCATTTCTTTTAATAAATTTGAAGAAACCAATTTGAAAATGTTATTAATTTCATATCATATCTATTGGCGCATTAGTAAATATTACTATTGAAATAGTTGTTTAGACATTTAACACCAACCATATTTAGTTGCATACAATCATAAGTAGACAGTTGCTTTATGAAAAAAGCCGATACGGAGAACATTACAATCTATAATTTCCTTGAATGAGGTTCCATTCAATTCAAAATAATAAATTCAAAACAGTTTTTTTTTTTTTGAAATTTTATTGTGCATTATATAGTAACAATATAATTTACCTGCATGAACGCGGCCACCTCGTAATGGACGACAGACAACATTATCGATTGTACGAATCTCTATAAGCATTTAAATTCCATTTAATATCAATTTATTTACATTGTTGTCTAACACCGTGTTTTATTTACATTTCGTTTCTGATGCAGTTACGGAAGTCGAAGGCGATATCTTGGATTTGGAACGCATCTCACGTTTGCACATGGGCGCTTATTTGTGCATAGCCACAAATGGGGTTCCCCCCAGCGTCTCAAAACGTATCAAAGTCAGTGTAGACTGTAAGTATTTCTCAAACTGGCTTAAGATGTCACGATTGATTTCCTACAAAATATTTGTTTGAACATCCATCTGTACAGCAATTTTTTTTGAATCAAATTTTTCAGCGTAATCTCTTTCTAAATGCTCTTTTTATTTCAATCTGTCTCTCTCAAATTCTCAATTTTAATTTAATTTCATTCATTTTTATTTGCCAGTCTCTCCCATGGTGTGGATACCTCATCAATTGGTTGGCATTCCAATGTATTTTAATATAACTCTGGAATGCTTCATCGAAGCAAATCCGACATCGTTGAACTACTGGACTCGAGAAAATGATCAAATGATCACGGATTCCTACAAATATAAGTGAGTACGATGATAATATGTTGCTCAATGGTTTCTGTTCACGTACTATTGTACGTGGTGTCTGAGAAATTGCGAGTGTTGTTGGGAACGATAACCTCTAAATGAAACTGAATAACTACTTTGTTCGTTATATTCTAATAGCACACTTCAATTAAGCTTCCACGTATATGTCTAATTGTTATTTTATGTGTGATCGCGTGCCATTTGTAAAAAATGTTGCGAAACCGCCACCGATACAAGGTCTGCAATGTATATTGTGGGGAGAACAAGTTACCCACATACAAGGTGTAGTAAAAAGAAATCAAAAAATATCCCATATTTTCTATTTGCCGGTATACATCTTTGACGCGCACTCGAACAATACTGAGTAATTAAAAAGGTGTTGTTGGCTGAGTATGAAAACTTATCTTTCTAACGCCATCTACATAACTGATATAGATTAATAAAGCCATCTACTGGACAAAAACTGACTTATTTTTATCATATTTTGTACAGATGGCTTCCAGTCATGAAAATATTTTATCAAAAAGATTTTTTCGCTTAGAATTCCTTTATATGCCTTCTATTTACATAAAATCGGTACCCCGAAATCGTACGATAATTTAAATTTTGGAAAGAGAAAAAAGTCAGTCGGAGTCATTTCAGGTGAATAGGCGATTGAGTTCTTGAGGTCTTTCAAAACTTGCATATTGTTATAACTACGAACTGATTAGTCAGACACAGAAAGTTCAATGGCTATCCACGCCACAGTGTAGCATATCTTTCTCCATATCTCGACCGCTTTTGAGTACACTGTATCACTCATGCGCACATATTTTTGATAAAATATTCAAAATATTAAAAATATTCAAAAAAATATTTAGAAGCAATATTTAAAATATTCAAAATATTTGAAATATTCAATATATTTGAGATATTTGAAATATTAAAATATTCAAAATATTTCAAATATTCAAAATATTCGTAATATTCAAATTGTCCCAAATATTCAAAATATCTAAAATATTCAAAATATTCAAAACACTCAAAATATTCAAATTATTCAGAATATTCAATATATTTCAAATAATTATAATATTCAAAATATTAAAAATACTCCACACATTCAAAATATTCAAAGTACTCACAATATTCAAAACATTCCAAATAGTCAAAATATTCAACATAGTTAACGTATTCAAAATATTTAAAATATTCAAAATACTTAAAATATTCAAAACCTTCGGTATATTCAAACTATTCAAAATATTCAAAATGTGCAAAATATTCAATGTATTAAAAAATATATATTCAAAATATTTAAAATATTCAAAATATTAAAAATATTAAAAATATTTAAAATATTCAAAATATTCAAAATACTCAAAATATTAAAAAATTCAAAATATTCAAAATACTCAGAACCTTCAAAATATTTAAAATAATCAAGATATTCAAAATACTCAAAATATTCAAATCATCATATTCAAAATATTCAATATATTCAGATATATTATATATATAAAATATTCATAATGTTCAAAATATTCAAAATGTTCAAAATATTTAAAATATTCAAAATATGCAATATTCAAAATATGCAATATTCAAAATATGCGAAACATTCAATATATTCAAATTATTTAAAATATTCAAAACATTCGAAATATTTCCAATATTCAAGATGTTCAAAATGTTCAATATATTAAAAACCATAACATTCAAAATATTCAACATATTCAGAATATTAAAAATATTCAAAATGTTCAAAATATTCAAAATATCCAAAATATTGAATTTATTCAATATATTCAAAATATTTTAAATATGTTGAATATATATTCAAAATATTTAAAATATTCAAAACATTCAAAATGTTCAAAATTTTCAGTTTATTACTAATATTTATAATGAAATATGTAATGCTAACTCCTACCTATTGATGATCTTTTACCCGAGTGCTAAATTTACTATCAGAAACATGAAAGGAGACCGAGATTATGGGAAATATTTAGAAGCCTTTGTGGTCTACTTAGAATTCGTATAAATAAGTCGGTTGGATGAACTGACTTTTAAAGATATTTGTCCTATTTGTGTTATAAATTGCATATTTTGTCAAAAAAAAGTTGCGGGCATGTGTCATTAAAGAACATTCATGTATTATTATTGTAGCACCTGCAAAGTAGGCCCTTTACGAAATAGCACTTGTATGCCATTGAATAATCCAATCACCACAATCTTTTTCAAAGGCTTTTTCCCTCAAAGATTACATTTATCACCTCGAATTCTCTTTTATATTTTCTATTTCCTAAAAACTGATACCTCGAAGCAATATTTTCAGTTTTGAGAAGGGAAAAAGTGAGCCGGTCCTAAATCAAGTGAAACCCGGTACTCTTCGATTACATTTATTAATTTTTTGACCTGAAGTTTTTTCGCAATTATAGCCCTGTGAGAAGGTGTGTTATCATGATGTAAAATTCACAAGTTTTCTTTTGATAAACCTGGCATTTTTCGGCGAACTTGCTCTCTAGAATATCTCATAACATCCATATAATGTTCTTTATTTACAATGTGATCTTATAAGTGCACGACACCGCAGTGATTAATGACAACAGTCTGATTTTTGATCGAATTTGATGTGGTTCTCCCGGTTTAGGCTCTGCTGGAAGATGTCATTCCAAAGCTTGTTGTCTGCTCTGCATGCCAAACTGGAAAATGCCGCTCTGCAATGCAAGTTGCAATATGCTTATTGCGCGGGGGATCTGAATGTCTTCACCAATCTTCATGTAACTGAGTTTTTGAAAAAATTGCACGTCTTTCGAAACAAGTCGACAGGCTACGTGTTTCATACCCAAATAATCGTGTGAAATGATTCGAATGGATTTGTGAAATGCCGGAAATTCAGCGGATAGGGTTCTCTCTCTCTCTCTCTCTCTCTCTCTCTCTCTCTCTCTCTCTCTCTATGTCCAGTCGTCTTTTTCTTCACCTTATTGATGTTACTTTCAGTTGAAGAAGTTGTTAGCCGACTAGAGTGGGGCAAATCTTCCACCTCATGTGGCCGTATTTTTGATAAAGTTGAGTCACCGCAAGCCTTCTATAATATTTTCGCTCACGAAATCGCATTTGCAAAGAAAAAATTGTGACAAATTCTGTGTTTGGTATTTTTAGCTATTGTAAAAGTAGTAAAGGACACTTTGGATGAATTTACAAAATAGAGCAATAAAGACAAACTAGATGATATATTCTATTCAAACTTCTCGTCAGCATAGAGGACAGTTGAGTCAACTTAGCAATACAAAGAACTTTAACAATCCCTTTAAGAATGTATATTCGGAGTATCTGTTAACAACGGTTTACAAAACTGCAAACGATGAGGATCCTATGTCATTCACTAACTGATTAACAACTAGTAAATGAATTCAGTCAAAGCCGAAAATACGAGGACTGTATCCAGCTTTAAAATAATGGGCATTTTTTACTAATTTTATCATTTATTCACTAATGGACCACACAAACCTTCATTGCAGAAGCAGGCAAATTCGACATTTCACTGGAGATACATTTAAACATTTAGCCGACTAATAAATCGCCGGTAGCAGGCTTTGGATGTCAGAATTGCAAAATATTAAACCTGAGTTCCATAACATTACAATCACTTCAAATGTGTGCAATTTCAATTTCTGTACTGCTTCTTTCCCCTAATAAAAACTTCACTAAAAAATTTTGTTACCTTAAAACATAGCATAATTTATTTTATTCTTTGTCATTAAAGAAATATATCACAAAAAGTCTCACCACAATTTACAACGATGTCTGGACTGCATCTTATCACGTTTCTCACAACCAAAAGCTTTCGAAAATTCCTCAAAATTGGCTAATGTCTGCAGGACTCTCAACTCATTCATGGCGTGCTCCAAATATGCAGAATGGGTTAATTTGGGATGAACTTTGCTACAAAAGAATTGAGCAAAATTAATGAAAAATATTTGCTGAGGACTGAATTGATTAAGGAATCTGGAGCGCAAAGACTTCACTATCTGTACAGCTAATGAACCAGAGTCATTGGTGCGATTGGGAGAGAAATAGGCGGTATAGGCTAAGCGTATGCCCTCATAGTCACCTATTTTTTCGTTGAGACTCCTGGAACCGGTGGCCAGCTCATTTTGCATACATCTCAGACCTTGCATGAACCTTTGATTGGCAGAGATCTCCTCGCTGGGACCCATTATATTACCAACGCTGTCGTAGTCGATGCCGGATGAATCGAAGCCATGCAGCATTTCATGGGCCAAGGCAAAGCCCAATACTGAATATTTGTAAATGTCTTTAAGATTGCGATGAAATATGGGCATATTGAGAAAGCCATAGGGAATTACCACCATGTTACGACTTTTAAGGTATAAAGGATACGATGAACTGCCCAACCAGTCTTCAGAGATGACGGACTCATCGCTAAGTAAGTCCTGACTGCTTAAGGGGTCCAAGGCATTGTGACTGTGCTCCACAATCAAACGTAATAAGCTGAGTTGGTTGGCATAGAAATTATTGGGATCCAGCGTAGCCCTTTCATAGTACATATCAAATTGTTCGGCGGTGACATTACGGGGCGCAAAGCCTATTCTCAATCTCATGTTGTCAACCTTTTCCAGCTGCGTTTGGACTATGGTGTCGGGTAGCTGCAAACGATTATCAGACAGAATTGAGCGTAGATTTTCCTTTAGCTGCACAAATATTTTCTCTACTTGAGCGTCGGTCTTCTCCGCCTCTTTGTAGTAGTTTAGACCCACCACATAACTCATGCCCAAGGGCATGGCTCGCCGTAGACTGGCGACACATTCCTGGCGTGAAATTTCAGCTGGACCTTGGTTCTTCAGATACAACAGGAATTTAATCATGATGTAATTGCACAAATTGTAGGGCTCCACAGAGTTCAAAAGCTTCACTAACGACCGCATGTAAGGTATGTTTTGTATAATTACTGTAGTGGCCAAATCGGTGTCGGGACCTTTGAGTTCCTTGATATAGGACAGCCAGTCAATTTGGGGCATGTACTCTTGCAGATAGCTCAACTGCATTTCTTTGGGACCCTCTTCATCCTCCAGCTCCTGCAGTTTGTGCAGCTGGAATTCAAAGCGATTTACCTCTCGGGCAATCTCATTAGCCACGCGCTTTGTCTGCCCTATATCCATGAGCAGCTCAATGATAACTCCTTCGCCCATGGCCAAAGTCTCGGCCAAATCGGGCTTGTCCAAATAGATGCTCATCGAGGAGGACTCATCCCAACGTGGCAGAACTTGTTCCTTTAACAGTACACCATTTAGGCCATACAGCCTTAACTTAGCTATGGCTTCCAGCCAGTCAAATTTGTCGGCATTCCATTTGCGGCCTCCCTGCTTGGCCAGCACATACCAATGCAATCCTTGGCCCGGCTGTATCAATTGCAAATATTTTTTGAGATTATAGGGCTTAACCTTCTTGCAGGACTTGTAATAGGTGCGTATCTTATCGTACAGTGCACTCAATTGACCCATTTCATATGATGAGCTAGACGTAAGAGCCATTTCGGTGGTGGTGATTCTTGGCCGCCCTGAGGTCAAGTTTTCGTCACTGCGATTTCTCTGCAGCTGATGTGGCGACTTCCTTAACAAATGTTCCAGTTTTTTATTCAATTCATGATCCATTAAGCCCAATACATCACCATAATCCATTTCGTCGATGTGCTGCTGATACCATTTGCCACAGGCATACTGGTAGAAGTTGTCGCAAGGTCGCTGCGGCTGTTCCGCATCCATGTAACGTTCGATGTTGAGGGCCGCCAATTGATTGATGTTCTGGGTTTGATTGTGTGTCTGGCGACAATTTGTCGGGGTGGTGCGCCATATTATCGACGCCAAAAGGCCAAAGACAATACTTAACTTTAGCATAACGGCGAGGATATGCTGATGTTGACAGCGACAACGATGATGCTGGCGATGGCGATGTCGATGGGTTGTGGTTGTTTCAAACGTTATTGGCGTTTTCCTTTTGCTGTAACCTCTTTATTCCTTTTTCGGTGTGGTGCTTTGTTGTCTGAGGTTTTAAATTTCATTTGTTGCCTTATTCTCTCGCTCCTTGTCGAGCTTTACTTTTCTGCATTGCAAATAATCTTGGTTCTTCCACTTGTTGCTCTCAACTAATCTTGATTTGATTTCGAAATCTAAATCTAAGTCTATGAAAATTTAATTTCATATTTTTATTTTCTTCTCTAGTTCTATTATTATATTGCCCCTTTCGCCATTCTCTTTTCTTTCAATACGTTCGTTGTCAAGTCTCATGTTTATTTCTTTCCTTTTTTGCACTTTTTTATTTTTGTATTTTTGTTCTGTATTTAATTCCGTTGTTTTTCATTAACATTTCGTTATTGTCTGCTTTTGTTATTCAAATTTCTATTCTCCTTTATATTTTGCTCTCGGTTCCATCTATCTGAACATTGAAATCTTTATCAGTTATGTGGCTTTGCAAAAGTCGCAGATGTGATGCTTGGCTGGCGCTTTTTGGGAGACATTTACTCGTATTTGTGGTGCTCTGTGGCTGCATATTAAGATGATTTGCTTTTCCACCGATTAACTAGGAATGGGAAATAATTGAAACAGGTAATTTTAGAATTGGAATATTAAGCCAGTTTACAAGTCGCAGGCAACAGCGTAGAGATCTGAACCGCGAGATCTGTTAAGGGAAATCGATTTCTGTGAACTTTTCGCTCAACTGTTTAGTTCATTGCACATTTTGGAAAAACTATTATGAAAAACTATTATGACTCGATATTGAAGTGTATTATAATTTGAAGGGAAACGAAAATCCTGCCTAGATAATACATTTCTATTCTATTACATAACAAGCAGAGGAGGAGATCGGATCATATCATATTCATGATTAAATCACTGTGACGTCTTCAAACCAAGGAATATAAAAGGAAACGATTGAAGTGCCAAGTACTTTTGGGGCAAATCACTTCACGACTTTCCAAAGGGGCTGAACATTGCGAGTCCATCCGGCTGGTAAATTAGCACATTCGACAACTATCATAAATCTTAATGAATCTCCATAAAATCTTTCACCGGTTAATATTTTGCCAAATCGTAGACGTTAACTGAAAATATATAATTTTGCTCGTTGGAATGTCCGAGAAATCACCCGCCTTCTAGTGTCTCCCAAAAACGTTTCAGATTTAGTGAAGATTATTATATCATGCAGACTTTTTAAAGGACTAAATTCTATTAATAAAAATGTTTTTACCGTAATGATCTGTATAAGTATGCTAAATTTGAGGAATTGATCGTTTCAAACAACCCCCTATCTTGGAACGTATATAAAAGATTTATTGCAGATAGTATTCGAACTGAACATTATAGAATTCGTAATAGCAAAAGTCCAAAACTGAATATTCGTATTTGTAGATACCGGCTTAGAACTGAATTAGCTAAGAAATTTAGAGCGCAAAGAATTCAAGATTTATAGTAGGCAGCATAGACTAAGCGTATACCTTCTTGGTCGCCTATTTTTTTATTGGGACTCTTTGATCAAATGGGATCTATTGCTTAACGAAAATTGCGGGCATCAGTTTGAGAAGCTTTTATTAAATTTCGGTTACTCGAAATGCTTGTCAGAAACAGCGACGTGGTGGCGGTTCAAGGAAAGATTTGAAAGACGACATAGAAGCATGACCGGGCCGCCCCAATGACTTTCTTTTCTTTGGATTGCTGTAATGAATCCATTTTTCATCACCCGTTGCAATACGATTAAGAAAACCCTTCCCTATTTGCCGCTGAAGCAATTGTTCACAGACGAAAAAACGAGACTCAACGTCCCTTGGCTTCAACTCATAAGGAATCCAAGTTCCTTGCTTTTGAATCATTCCTAACGCATGCAATCGCTTGGAAATGGCTTCGTGGGTGAATCCTATTGCTAAAGCAAGCTTTACGCGCGTTTGACACAGATCTTCATCAAGCAATGCCTTCAATTCAGTGTCTTTGAAGGTTTCTCGTCTTCTTTCACGCGAACGGAACCAGTCTTGACGCGTTGTTTCATTTAAAGCAGCATCTCCGTAAACGTTCTGAAACCCTCAATGAGCTTCAGACGCCATTTTCTTTGATTAAGAGAATAAAATCAATACTTCCCGCATATTATTTGGCGCAAAATCGTACAAATCTCTATTTTGTCGAGACGGTATGGTTGTCTCATGACGTTTAGATTATGACAGAATCGACTATCAGTTACAGCTGGCGCCATCTACTGGAAAACAGCGAGGACATAGGCACGGCTAATATAGGGTTTTTTGCCTTACTTTTAAAGTAAAGGCATAATTCTTTACAATTATAACAAAGAAATTGTCAGAAATTTTTAGTTACAGGGTGACGCACCAACTGTGCTACAATAAGAAATTCAAATAACTTTTATTTAATTAATATATTTATAATCAAAAAATACTTTTCTATTGTATAAAAAATTCAATTTTACTTTATATAACTAATTGCAATATAACGGACAGTAAATGACCCCCATACTCATTCACGCATATGGGACAGCTGAACAAATAATTATTCATTGCGGCCTGAAGGGTTGAAGTCGAGAACGCCTCAATTACTGCTTCAGTTCAGTCGAATTCCTTGCTTTCGTTTTGTACATCTCTTGCTTGACATAACCCCTTAAAAAAAGTTTTATGCAGCCAGGTCAGGTGACCTTGGAAGCCAGCAAAAAGTGGAGTTTCTGGACATTAATTTGTTTGGCAATTTTCGTTGGAGCTCCGTCATAACCGATCTGGCTATGTGTGCAGTTTCTCCATCTTGCTGGAAACAAATGTTGTTGAAACGGATACAACTTCGGCGCAGTTCTGGGTGGAAAAACTCCTTCAACATCTTTAAATAACAGCCCCTATTTACAGTTACTGTTACTGTTACACCGTAGCGCGATTCGTGCGCCGCCCTGTATTTTACAATACATCAGAAACGTACCGAGAATTGATTATTTAAAAAGCTCCCCCAAAGGAATTGTCAAATTTCTTTTTGTCGCCTAGTTGGTGGAAATGTTCTTTGTATTGACGCAGATTTTAAGTGCAATCTGATTATAAACTAAATTGTTTAAAATCTATGATTATATCTGTTCCTCTCAAATATGCTTTGTGATTTTTATAATAGAAAAAAATATCGAAAATAAATTTTGTCTCAAACTTCATATTGCAAATAGAATTTTGAACCCCGTGATTAATACAGAAGGCTTACAGCAAATCGACTTTATAAAAAAAAACATGTACAAATGAGTGGTACAGTGCTTCAAAAACCGGTCAGTATGGGGTGGAAAATTTGCCTCAATCCTCCCATTCGGCAACCAATATCTTCAACGGAAGTTCACATCAATAAAGTAAAGGAAATGGTGACTGAAAATTGTCCTTTAAGTTGAAGAGAGTTAGTCGCTGAAACTTCGGTGTCTCACAAATCAATTCGTATCATTTCACACGATTGTTTGGGTAAGAAGCGTATTGCCGCCCGACTAGTTCCGAAAGACCTGAATTTTCTTAAAAAAAAAACTCAATCGCGTAAAAGTCGCGAAAGATATGCCTGAATGGGTCAATTTCGATCTCACATTCATAAAACTCATTACAACTGATGATCCTACTTTCATAAAACTCATTACAAGTTCGATAAAAAAACTACTCAAGAAGCGACAAAGTCGATCGAAATTTAAGGTTATGTTGACTGTTTCCTTTGACTACCGCAGGGTTGTGCACTCAGAATTCTTGCAGCAATGTCTAATGTAAGTAAGGAATATTGTCTGTGTATCAAGTGGCGTTTAAAAGAGCAAATTCTTTGAAAAAATGACAGATTTGTAGGAAGGAGATCTATGGATTTTGTACCTTAATAAGGCATCATTTCACTAAACTATCGTTGTGATTAAATTTCTGGTCAAATGTCGACAAATATCATTGATCTATCACCGTATTTATCTTACATGGCTTTGGGTGATCTTTTCCTCCTTCCAAAACTTAAAATACTGCTTCGAGGTAGCCGTCTTCAGTCCATAGAATATATAAAAAAAATTTGCGCTAAGAACCATAAGCATTTTCTGAAAAACGCATTTGAAAAATGTGTTAATTAGTTCATTATTCGAGCATTATTAAGAAGAGGATCTATTTGGAAAGCGATACAATAAATTCTGAATGAATAATAAATATTTTTGCGTTTATTCCGAAGAGACCAAGGAAGTATTCAATTTTGATACACTATTAGTCATAGTGTATTGGCAGAGGTCCAAAATTTTTTCATACAATTTATGTTAATTGTATTAGCAGTTTAATGTTTTAAGTATGATCATTTACTTCTTGTTGGTTAATTACTGGATCCCCTATATGTGAAAAAAAGAATTACGTCCCTTCCATTCCAATAACTTTTCTCACATAATTTTTATTGATTTGTTTACTACATCCATTCACAAAACAATCGCGCCACATTTCAGATCTATTGTTGATCT
>JAHXMU010000708.1:921822-965382 GCA_019455685.1 Philornis downsi | reverse complement strand
CAATCGCGCCACATTTCAGATCTATTGTTGATCTCTTGACTTTTTCAGTTCAAATATCAATCGGTGCTACCACCGTCTTCGGCAGAGGCCCCGTCCCGACCTGCTACGAAGAAAAGTCAAGTTCATTAAAATGCGTAATAATTTCAATTAGATTTTCTTTAGCGCAATTTGACTATCAAGAGTACTTCAGCAATAGCGGGGTGAATCAAATGCAAATTTTGGCATTTGTCAGCATTTCTCTTGTGTTCACATAATTCGTACGTAGAAGGAGATAAGAAACTAAAATTTAAAAATATTACGTATGTAATATACAAAAAAATAAACACATTCAAGACAACTGCTACAACAATGGGACAATAGATTGAGAACTAATGGGGGCCAGTGGCGAAATGGGAGTGACAAATCAGCACTCTGTGTGACAACGTTGCACATTATGATGGACGTGACCTTGGCCTTGATATTAAAAGTAGATTAACAAAACGGTCATATTATCATCATAAAATAAAAGATTATGAGAAAATAGGACGGTATTTAGTAATTGATATCTGTCTAGCCATTTGTGCATATCTAGCATATGTGCAGCTGAGTGCACAACAGAATGGTACGAGTTAGAAAGCTTCCAGACTTGAATAATTTATTGGTATAATCTGAGTGTTTGAGCAATACTCGTGAGTAAAGTATTATAGTAAATTTGAGACTTTCAAATTACCATAAAATGCTATATTAACACAACTTTCAAAAACATTAAAACAAAAAATGCTGCAGTGTTAGAGGCTCAAAATTTTATCAACTTCGGTCTACTGCTGTAGCAACCAAATTGGCTAATGACAGTGCGCTCATTTTTTGAAAAACGTCAGTTTGTGGCGCGATGGTTAGTACACATGACTACAGTTTTCATGATTTCAGGTTCAATCTCGCATATAACCACCTATCATTATTTAAGCGGCGCTCAACTCGATGTGTCTAACAATTACTTCGATTAGTCGAGTAGTGGAGTAGCCGACAAGTCTGGTAAATGCTTTTTCAAACTGCGACATATATGTGGTTTCACTCACACGGTGCCACGAGCCATACCACACTACTGATTTTGGCTTTATCGTATGATAAGTTTCCCGAAAGCGTAATTTATCATCTTGGAGACGTCAATTGGCTACAAAGATTATGCGAGTTGACGCCGTTGGACTTTTTTTCTAAAAATCTAAAAAATCTAAAAATCTAAAAAAAATCACGTCTCTCCTTCACGACTGCCAAATATGAACTGTGAAGACTAATGTTTACCAAAATGATGGCAAAACAAAGAACAAAAGTAGCATTAAAAATTACGTCCTGGAAGTAGATTTCCAAAAAGAGCAATATCGTCCGAAATGGTTTAGAAGATGAAGGTCAAAATTCAATTTAATTTGCGACAGAACGCAGTTCAATGTGCCTGCTCGTAGCATGAGGAGCATATTAAAAAATGAACTACGAAATACAAAAAGTGCAATTTCAACATCTGCACAAGAAATAATTCGCCTGGTAACGCCAAATGTGTTAAAATACCTGCACGTTTGGGGCTAATTTGAATATTTGGTCTTCTCTGATGGAAAAAAAGTTTACGTTTCATTACTTTTTAAACAAATAAAACGCCTGCGTGCAGTTAGACTGCAAATTATAAGGTAATTTAGATCAAGGAGATTCTCTGCAAAAGCAAACACCTGCATTAGATCTGATTTGTATCGAGGCAAAACGCTCTCCACTCGATTTTCATTGGACAGGGCGTAAAATTAAATCAACAAATCTACCGTGAAAATGTTCCAAACCATCCTTTGTTATCTTGGAAATGTAAGCAATTTTCATAGAAATTATAAATCGTTTTAACAAGACTCAACATCATCTCGTAAAGCCCTTGAAATCTAGCTTTCTTTACAGAGAAAAGTTCCAGCTTCATTTCTTCACAACAATGGCTATCATACTTCCCCGGACTTAAAGCCAATGAATCTTTTCATATAATCTATTTTGTAGGCCAAAGTTTCAACTTCTTCTTCGAAACTTCATTATTGAATGATTGTATAATACACAGTAACAAAGTTATTAAGTGTGCAACTAAGTTCTCACTGTTTTTTTTTTTTTATAAAAATTCAACTTTATTATAAAAACATGCTTACAAATGATTCATTGAAAGTATTGCCCATCGCTAGCTGCGACTTTCTTCCATCTTTCTGGCAAAGCTCGAATTCCGTTACGGTAAAACTGTTTATCTTTTAAGGCTATCCACGAATCTAGCCATTCCTTGATATCAAAATATTAATAGAACTGCTGGACAGCCAGACAGTGTTCCATCGAACTGAATAAGTGATAATCGATTGGCGCAATGGCGGATGGGGTAAGACTTCTCATTTCATTTCCAGGTATGTTTTAATGGGCTTGGCCACGTGAGGCTGAGCATTGTTATGCTGAAAAATCAGTTTTTGGTGCCTCTCCGCGTGTTGTGGAAGTTTCTCGCGCAGAGTTCGTCTCAATTGCATTAATTGAAGTCGATATCGATCCGCAGTGATGGTTTCGCTTGGTTTCAAAAGGTTGTAATAAATAACACCGTCCTGGTCCCTCCAAAAGTCGAGCATAACCTGCGCAGAGTGAATATTCGGTCGAGGCGACGACGTAGAAGCATAACCGGGCAGTCCCCTTGACTTTCTTTTCTTTGGATTGGTGTAATGAATCAATTTTCCATCACCCGTTACAATGCGATGAAGAAAACCCTTCCTTTTTTTTTGTGGCTGAATCAGCTTGGCTCATAACGTTTAGGTTATGGCAGAATCGACCAGCACTTACAGATGGCGCCATCTATTGGCAAACAGCGGGAACTTGGATGCGCACCTAACACATAAATCTATGAATTATACAACTGACGACAGATTTAAATTTATGAACTAAATTGCTAATAATCTTGTTAATACATTCTATCAAAAAAGAACTGAGAATTGGCCAACAAAAGGCAAAATATTTATTGTTCATTCGAATTTGTTGTATTGCTTTCAAAGTAGACTCCTGGCGAAATAAAACATTTATTTAAACGATTCAGCTGCGTTTTGTCGGTTGGAATTTGGTACTTTAGATTTATTTGCGTTAATCCGTGTGGCACCAATACATCGACCTTTTTGTATCCAGCCTTGTTCAAGAGGTTCAAAATATTTCTGTTGCCCAATATTTAACTCCTGAGCAATCCAAACAGTGTTTACATGACGGTCGAACCTGACGATTTCCATAATTTTATTAATATATTCGACAATAACCCTCCGAAGCGTGATGAATTTTTGACATACAAATTATCAGAATGGGATCGACGAAACCTAAATTCCGCATGATTGGCTGTTACAGTATCAGGACCATAAATGCTATACACTTTTTCAACCACTTGGCTTACGTTTGCTCCCTTTGTTGAAGAAAATCTGTAAAATGTAGCGTATTTTCTTTCTGTTGGTGTCCATCTTTGGAGCTCTCCAAAAAAAATAATTACTCTTCCAATATTTAAATAGTTTTTATACTACGAAATCATATTTTTCTAGCGCCATCTATCGTAACACTATCGATATTATTAAGCGCGAAATACAAAATACTAAAACCATATATTTGGAAAATAATGGATTTCTTTTTGCTATACCTTACACAAAATTGTTCTCCTCCAGAGAAAGATTCACTGCTCACAAAGTCCATCCTAAAATCGTCCTTGTTTGGACTGATTGTTGCCTTAACATTTATTAAAACTGATATATCCTTAACATTAATGCATATTCATGCCATAATTTTCCTTTTACATATCGTTTTTTTAATACGTTTCTTTCTTTTTATTTTCTCTTTTTCCTGCTGCTCACTCGTTCCGGAGTCCAGAACTGAAACAATACCGGGTAATCCTTCATACAAGGCAACAATGCGTTTACACATAACAAATGTACAAAAAAGTGATTATGGCAGCTACAAGTGTGTCGCCAAAAATCCTCGTGGCGAAATGGATGGTACCATAAAACTTTACAGTAAGTATCCTTGGCATGCTGTGTGTATGTGTGTGTGAGAGAGAGAAAATGTGTACGTAAGAGTTGGGGGAATCTGCAGCGTAGACATATAAATGTGCAATTACACTCCGTTGTGGGTACGGAGGCACGTTGTAAAAGCACGTGAACCTCTTAGTGTCATATCACGACTTTGATGTTGGTTGGCGACAGAGAGGAGGTAGAAGACGGAAAAACCATGAAAAAAAAAACAACGGCTACCATAGTTTCTGCAAGGAGTCCTGGTACCCTTCTGCTTAAGTGTGATTGGGTTACCGAACCGTTTCGCACATAATAAAATTGCGGCTGTCGTTTCAGGACAGGAGAAATGAAAATAGCCCTTACACGTTGCCAGGAGTTGTTCTGTACACTGAACAGGGGGACGAAAGGAAAACAAGAGGAATTTTAATCATATATTCCAACGAAAATTTTAATGAAACAATCTGTAAGGTACGCGTAGCAAATGGAGGGTGGCCTAGCTGCATTGGCAGATTTTAATGTTAACTTTATACAAAAGAAAAGTTTCCGTCCAAAAATTGTGTAAAGTTAAACAAAAAGTGTGCAAGAATTGGATGATAATTAAGGCGACACAAAAAGTGATTGGGCTTTTTTCTTAACATTTAATATTGGCTTAAATGTATTGAGGTCGTAATTGATCAGTGGAATAAATGAATTATCTGCAAAGATGTACATATATGAGTTATCCATTTAGTGGTTTCACAATCGCCAGTCTGGCAAGGTTGTCAGCTGTTAAATACCCGTCATCTGAAGCGTTATTTATTTAGTGAAAAATTTGCCATTTATAAATATGGATTGTTTAACAACCGAAGAACGACTAAAAATAGTTAAAACTTACTATAAAGTGGTGATTCAAACATGGCTTTTCAATCGAATAAAATTTTCTTCAGCGATGAAGCTCATTTCTCACTCGGTGGGTACGTCAACAAGCAAAATTGACGCATATGAAGCTCGGAGAACCCAGAAGAGATTGTGGAAAAACCATTGCATACGGAAAAAGTGACTTTTTGCTGCGTATGATGAAGTGGAGGTGTCATTGAGTGGTATTGTTTGAAAACTACTTCAAAAGGATCCACTGCAGCAACCAATCCAAAGGCGATAATTTAAATCATGTTGTATTTCGTACATAAGGGCAAGATCCAAGCATTCTAAAGAAGTAAAAATTTTATTGAAATCATCAAATCATCAGTATGGTTTATTCAGATTTACTTGAACCCGAAAAATGTATAATCCTATACAAAATTAAGGGGCGACTGACAAGTTTGCACAAGGCTCAAATACACTGGCTAAGTAAATGTGCTTAGGGTACAAACATTTGGTAAGTACTCATATATTTACTGCAAGGTACGAATAAATTTACGAAAAAGGGATTTTACAATGTCCAAACTATTTCGAATTCAAATTGAAAAGAAGCCGATTCTAAATGTATTTATTCGATGTGGAAAAAATATCAATTGTTATTGGGAATACTCATTTGATAATGTTAAAAGTATTGCAAGTACAACTAAATTTCCGCGGTTTTACAAAAGATTGCTGCACTGGTAAGTTATGGCAGTAAAATTGTCAGATGTAAACTCGCGAAATATTAGCGCTTTTATATCAGCATTAAACATTTTTTTATTTGTGCAAACAGGACGATTGTTGAGCCGAATAATTGTAATATGCGAGAACTTTTGATTTACTTCCTTAATTTGAATAAGTCTGCGGCCGCGGTGTATTGATTGCTTGTAGAAGGATGTGGCGAAGCTGCTTTAATTGAGAGAAGTTGTCACGAGTACTTTCTTAAAAGCTTAAGAAAGGCGACTATACGTCAAAGAGAAGGAACGTAAAGGAAGATCAAAAGAGTACCAGGACGTGGAATTGGAATTCGAACCGATGTTGGGGGAAGATTCGTACTGAACGCAGGAAGATGTTGCATTTACATCAGGATTGACGTAACAAGAATGATTTAATAGAAAGGAAATCTGGTTCCATATTAACTGAGGCATAGAAATTTTGAACATCGTTTTGCACATGTGAAATGCTGATAGCTAAGCAAGAATTTTCAGCTTTGTATAGCCACTGATGACAAAAAAGTGGATCTTCTACGATAATCTGGAGGAAATCGTAGGGATTACGTAGTCATGCTTCAACATTGACAGAAAAGCCAAGCCAAACATTCATGGGAACGAAACTGAGTATTTTTTGTCGAATAGTTTGAAATGTTATATATTATTTGAGTGAATTCCATATGAATGCTTCAAACATATAAAGCACAAAATGTGTACGTTAAATTGGCTTATATGACAGCTACTAGAACGGGCGTGGGTACTTGGTCGATCTTTCTCAACATTTCGTAAATATTATTGCTTAATATAATACAATGAACAAAAAATAATTATTAATTACAAATGAACTAAGAAATGTTGAATATCGGATAATCGGTAAATGTGTACTAAAGGTACTAAAAGGAGCGTGACGATATGGTGGCTTTTCGTTTTCAAACACTACCTAACCAAAACCCCAATATTTACCAATTTGATTGAAATTAGTGTAATTCTATATTCTATATATAACTAGTCATTTGTATGGGAGGAACCTTAAGCTGGTTAGCCAGTCGATTTTCTAAAATTTTACTACAAATTATGGAGCTAAATAACGAACAAATATTCAGGTCATGTTAGCAGTCTCCTTAGGGATGAAATTGAACTTAATCCCATTTGTATAGGATGTACCAGAAGGGCCTTTCCAATGCGACCTATTTTAATATTTAGATAATATCTTAGTAAATCCTTATCGTGTACTGAATTTTATTGAATTTAAACAAATAAGAGATATAGCCTTCAGAATATTTGGGTTGAATCGGTCACTTGCATGGTAGATACCTTAATGGAAATGGTTCGCCGATCGATTTTCTGAAATTTTACCAAAAATTATGGAGCAAAGTAATGAACAAAAATTCAGGTCGAGTTAGGAGTTACAGTAATACCAGACACTACCTTAACAAACGCTCGTCGTGTACTGAATTGGTTTGAATTTAAACAGATAAGATATATAAACTTCAGAATATTTGGGTTAAATCGGTCATTTGTATGGTGGATACATTAATGAAAATGGTTCGACGGTCCCTTTTCTGAAATTTTATCAAGAATTATGGAGCAAAATGATGAACACAAATTTAGATAGATGCAGTCTACGAATGAGGAGCAAAAATTAATAGATCGATTTTTTTCAGGTTTCTCCAAGAATTATAGATCAAAATTATGAACAAAAATTCAGATCGTTGCAATTTACAAATTAGGAATTATTTAGTAAAACTTGAATTTCGAAAAATCAGTCAATCTGAGAAACTAGAAAATATGGACTGATAGACGAAGGCGGTTCCAAAACTAGCCAACCTGACGTATGGATGGTGCCCGTAGTTTAGAAAAAACTATTTTGATGCACGTGTGTTCGGCCACATTACAAAAAATATGTTTTAAGTTTCCAGGCGCCGCGTTGTTGAGTATTTTAATTTGAGCGATTTAAGTGAATTTTTAAGCATGGAAAAAATTGGTCTCCTTTATGTAATTCAATAATTCAATTTAAAAGATCTGAGTCCAGCCAATATTAGAGCCGAGCTAGACTCTACTCTGTGGCAGTCTCCTCCTTCGTTAACGACTGTAAAATATTGGGTAACAGAGTTTATACAAGGCCGTACAAGCTGCCAAAATAAACACGGTAGTGGTCGACCAATTGAGGTGTCCACGCCAGACACGATTATGAAAATCCCCAAAGTGGTATTGGATGATCGTCGACTAAGGATGCGTAAGCTAGCTGAAATGATAGGCATTTCAAAAAGTGTTATTTATTGTATATTGGCCGATGATTCGAAGAAGCTGTGCCCAAAATGTGTGCCGCGCTTGCTTTGAAGAGTAAATCATTAGCAAAAATAGCATGGTAGTAGAGTGTTTAGCGATGTTTCACCGCAATAAAGCCGAATTTGTGCATCGATTTATAACCATGGATGAGACATGGGTCGACCACTTCACACATAAGACAAAGGAATAGGCAAAGCATTGGACTGAGACGGAAGAATCGTGTCCAAAACGGATGGAGACGGTTCCATCTGTAGGCAAGATCATGGTGTCTGTTTTTTGGGATACGAATGGTATATTTTTATTGATTATCTTCAGAAAGAAAAAACTATCTACGGCAAATATTATGCTAATTTATTGCAGCGTTTGGGTGAGGAAATTTCGGAAAAAAGGCCGCATCTGGAGAAGGATAAAGCGTTGTTTCACCAAGACAATGCACTGGTTCATACATTCACTATTGCGATGGACAAAATTAATAAATTTGAAGTTTGAATTACTTCATCAAGCAGCTTATTCGCCAGATTTAGCTTCCTCGGATTATTTTCTATTTTCAAACTTGAAAAAATTGTTCGATGGAAAAAGACTTGCCAATAATGGAGAGGCAGAGACTGCGATTGATGGCTATTTTAAGGTGTTTGATAGTTCAGAGAATAGACAGTGAATGGAAGCTATTGAATATAGCTGCAAAAAAAATGTATCAAGCTAAAAAGAGATTGTGTTGAAAAATAAAAAGAGAATTATTATCAACTTTTTTGTGTCTGCTTTGTTAGGTCGTCTAGTTTTGGGACCGCCCTCGTAACCTCGTCTACTATCTGAAAAAAATTTAGACCGTGCAATATTTTAAGAAATTTCACAAAGATTTGCGGCAGTTATTATGGTTTCCAGCCATACACAGAGATAGAAGGACATCGCCCAATTAGCTTGAAAATTTTTGAAACACATTTGGTCAAAAGATATTTCGTACCTTAGAAGCTTCATTCTGGATTTTCCCTTTTCGATGTATCGGACGATATATACTTACATTCTTCAGGAAGGTAGGTATAAAAGGAAATATACAGAACATTAGTTTTATCTGTGAAAAAATTGACTGAAAGGATTGTTAATACCACTTCCATCAAACTTAAGGTCTTAAAAAAAAAAAAAAAAAAAAATCAGAAGTATTTTATAGATTTATACAGAGGATTGATAAATTAAATATTTATTGTGAAGAACACTGCATCTTATCTTTTGGCAGTTCAGTGAACATCTGCCCTGAACTTTGATAACGAAATGTATGTGAGCTTTCAAACAATGTGTGCCATGAACAATACTTAGAAAGTGATTCTGAATCTGTTCTCCTTATCTTTTGATAGGTTTAATAAATAGCTATAATATAAAAATATAGGCTGGCGCTTAATCTAACCATTTGCGTTTCGGAAGTCGGGAATTAAATATATAAAACGAGAGAAACGTAATAAAATTGACAGCACTTAAAACTAAAGTAATAAATTCTATCAACATGTGTTATCTTAAGAACCTGAGTTGCCCACAAATCGCCCTAATGTGTCTGGTGGTATTCTCCATTGCAACATTTGCTGCTTCACAAGAGAACGACGAAAATATAAAGCGCCTACGACTGATAGAGGCAAATATGGATCGCAACGTAGACCCTTGTGATGATTTTTACAAATACGCGTGTGGCAATTTCAAGGCGGGCTCCTTAGCGGTTGATGAAGAATGCGTACTCAGTTATTTCCTGCAAGTTATGGACGTCATAAAGAATAAATATAATCCTCACGATCTACACCCGCAGACGCAGAGCCAACACTTTGCTGTTAAGGCACGAATATATTGGGAGACTTGCCTCAAATCAAGCGGCAGTCCATTGCTAAAATTTTTAGACGAACTTAAACCGGAAAATGGTGTGGAATGGCCTTTGCTGGAGGTGCTTAAATTTCATGAGAATCATAGCGACTACACAAGAATTCAATCTTGGAATACCCCAAAGCTGGATATTCCTGTTGTGTTGGGAAAACTGTTCGGTTATGGCCTGACTGATGTCCTAATAAGTGTTGTTAACTATCAAGTAAAAGACGATGTGTACATAAAACTAGACATTCCCCAACCTTTGCCGATTGAAATAGAGGATTTACAGGATATCATTGCTGAAATTCAGCTGCCTAAAAGGATTAAAGAAAAATACCTTGCGGAATTTTTGGAGACCCATCAAAAGTGGCAAATGATTTACGAGGAATACAACAAGAAACCAGCCGACCATCTGTCCGTGAAATATGGCCTGCTAAAGACAAAACTTCCTCAATTTGGCAACTTCTTTGAAAATATGGTGCCTCGTTCTTCAAAATTAGAGGAATCGATAGTAATTTATCCCCAACAATACTTGGAGTTTTTGTTTCTCAAACGTTGGTCCTCTGCGGAATCCAAACAACTAATCAACTATTTTATGTTTCATTTTCTGCTCAGCCTCAAAGATTCTCTGACGGAAATGTATTGCGTTAGCAACGTTCTCAATCGATTTGAATTGGCTCTGAATTATCTATACTATCAACACGTTTATCTACAAGAAGCTACGGAGACTACCAGAGTCGTCACCGATATGGCTAAAAAGTTGTACAAACATTACTTGGCTGCTTTTGCAGAAAACCACTTAAAACTCAAACCATTTCAATTGCAGGACATCAGGACAAGGCTAGATGACATGATAATGAATTTAGGTAATCTTCCCAACAATAAATCGGAGGCCATTGTAATTGACTTCTACAGTGGCTTAGCCAATATGGATGCCACCAACCCCTACAAAAATGAACTGCAATTGCGCAAGCATTCGGTGGCTCAACCTTTTATCTGTCCACAAGATACGTTGTGTAGAAATGAATTCCATGATTCTCTAATGTATCACAAATTGCCCAATCTGGTAACGGTCTCCTTTATGTCATTAGCAAGGCCGAGATATCACTGGAGCTTTGATCCCCTCTTTGCCCTATCAGCGATGGGATTTAGTTTGGCCCATGAATATGGTCATGCCATTGAACCAGCGACTTTGGATCAATTCAATTTGTACGTCTTTCCCGGTGGATCTGAACAACATCCACCAATCGCTGCTGCCGCTGACTGTATAAGAGAACAGGCTGCTACTGACAATATTAGCGAGCGGTTGGCTGATATTATTGGTTCCCAGCTGTCATATCGCACTTACAAACAGGAGTATGGATTACAGCCGCATTTCACTACAATACCATGGCAGCAGCTTTTCTTCCTGAATATAGCACAAGACTTTTGTGCAAACCATGAGGCTATCTCGGAGGACAATCATGGCGCTGACCATTTGCGAGTCCAGATTATGGCAATGAATTCAGAAGACTTTGCTCAAGCGTTCCAATGTCGAAGGGGCAGCAAAATGAATCCAGTAAAGAAATGTCGTTATATATGAAAAATAAAGTATATTAAGATTGTATAAAATGTAATGTCTTACAATTACTGGTTGCTAAGGAAGAGATAAGAAATGATAAAAACAAAATACAAAAGTAGTCCAATGTAATTAGAATGCACAGTGGGACATTGGCGTAGCCACAAAGTATATGGGAAAGGTCTTTTATAATCTTATACAGGGTGGCGCATGAGTCGTGCTACCAATGGGGACGTTGTTTAAAGGTGTTGCACGGGGTTTTTTTATCCAAAACTGCGCCGAAGACGTATCCGCTTCAACAGCTTTGGTTCGAACAAGATAGAGCACATCCCAAACAAATTAATATCCAGAAACTCCACTTTCCGCTGGCCCTGACCTGACTGCACCAAACTTTTGTTTAAGGGGTTCTATCAAGCCAGAGGTGCACAAAACGAAACCAAAGAATTTGACTAAGTTGAGTAAGTTATTAATTGAGTAATTTCTTAATTGAAACGGTTTCGACTTCAGCTCTTCAGGCCGCAATTAATAATTTTCTGATCAAGTGTCGCATGTGCGTATGGAGGTTATTTATGGTCTATAATCTTTAAAAACAATCAGTTATATAAAATAAAATTTAATTTTCTATACAACAGAAAAAAATAATAATAAATGAAATACATTGATTTACTTGCATTTCTTATTATAGCTCAATTGATGCCCAACCCTCTAAACCCTGCAAAAGGGTCTCCTTAAGAAAAGAAACTGTGATTGGCAAAGTTTTAGCATAAAAACGTATAATGTTAATTAGTGGTTTATTGATATTAAGTATAAGAAAAGCAAAAATTGTTATGAAAAACAAAGATTAGCCTTTCCTTCTTAAAATCCAAAAATTTCGTCCTGGAAATCAGGTTCTAATCGCATTTTATAGGAAATGTTTTTGATGAAGTTTGATCTCATCCACTGTTTTGATGAAACTGATACTGGTGTTCTGCGCTTTTTAATTCAGGTCACAGTGGATATCATCAATATTGTATTAGAAGATTAAATCATTACAACATGTACAGATAATGAAATGGTTTGTCGAAAGTCCAATTTAACGAATTCATCTTATGAAAGATAAATTTTAAGAAGAAAAGACGAAACAGTTTTTCGACAAATTTATTTTCTTGTCTATAACCTCAATTAGGCATGATTTGTAATTGTTATGTCGAGCTGAAAATTTGCTTAAATTTTAAGATCTCCTTACTGACTTTCTTAGTAAATTTTCAGACGTTCAAAGTATTTATTTTAGTCTTTAAGTAGAGAAAATCTGTTAAAATTTTAAGATCTCCTTACTGACTTTCTTAGTAAATTTTGAGACGTTCAAATTATTATTTTAGCTGTAAAAATACGTTCGATATGCAAAAATCGTATTGATATAAAAACCGACGACTTTAAGTAATATTAATATAATATAATATAATATTAAGTAATATTAATATATAATATTATTTATAGATTAATATGGAAGTACCTTCGATAATATCAGATTCTATTCAACTATTTCAAATAGAGATAGATATATAATTGGAAAAATACACACAAATAAGAACTGGTGAGTTGAATCGCAGAAAATTTCCATAATTTTTATTACCGCTGTATGATAATAAAGCGTTTTTGCACCATCTGTAACATCTAGAAACGTTCATCTGAAAGCACTAAAAAACTAAATTTGAAATTTAAAATCGATCCACAAGCTCAGACAATGGAAATTTCTATATATTCACTAGAAGTGCAGAAGGCAGAAAGTATATTAAAAATAAATCCATTATTTCTCCAGTAGATGGCTTTAGTAATCTGTATCAAACATTGAATACTCGTGAGAGTGACCATCTTATGCTGCACGGGGTTAGAAGAATAACTTTTTCACAGATAGTTTTGTGATTAATGAATTCAGCACAATGATTCAGTGATTCAGTTCAGTGATTCAGTTACAGCAGTCTACCACTTACAAATTAAAGAAAAAAGATTGAATTTATAAAATAAATCAATTTTGAATTTATTGCAAGTAAATAAAGGCTAAGAATACTATATGGGGAATTACCTGCTACCATCTATCATATTCTTGGCGCAGGTTTTACAAGGTTTACACCAGTTATCGTATCTACCACACAAAGAGACAGACGGACCTTAAAGAGATAGCCAAATTATTTTTGTCGCTTAGTTTCCGACAACCTCTCCTCTATATTGGCGCAAAATTATAGCGCGATCTGTCATTTAATTTCATTACAGTGCTCTATTTTATTCGTTCACGTCAAGAATGTTTTGAGATTTTCACAATGGATACAAATACCGAACAATGAATTTGTATCAAATATTGTATTGCAAATGAAATTTCGCGTGTCGAATCGCTGAAAATATTGAAGAAAGTTTTCGGTCATCAATGTCATCAACTGAAGTTAATATCGATAAAGTGAAGGTAAATGTGACTAAAAATCATCATGTAAGATAAATTTTGTGCATTTCAATAAGCAATTTATATAACTTTACGCTATTTTTTGGCCGTGAAACGCGTACGTCATCGATTAGTTCCGAAAGACCTGAATTTTATTTCAAAAACTCAATTATTCAAAAAATAGAAATAGAGAGAACGAATCAATTCAATTGCTACACGAATAAAACGCATTATAACTGATGATAAAACATGGCTTTACAACTTTGATATACTAACCAGTAGACGAACTTTGAAATGACGCCTTCCACTTGAGCTCAAATCGAAAAAAAAAATCACATTGAAGTCAATCAAAAACCAAGCTATTGTTGCCTGCTTTCTCTATTCATCGCGATGTTGTGCACTGAGAATTCTTGGCAAAAGGTTAGACGGTAAATACAGAATATTATCTAGGCGTTATGCAGCGTTTAAGGGAGAACGAAATCCAGATATGTGCAAAGAAAACTCATGGGACTTTGAAATGACGCCTTCCAACTGATCCTAACCAAAAATAAAAAACTCGCATTAAAGTTGATCAAAAATTAAGCTAATGTTTGACTGGTTTCTCTGTTCATCGCGAGGTTGTGCACTGGGAATTCCAGGCAAAAGGTCAGACGGTAAATACAGGATATAATCTTAGCGTTATGCAGCGTTTAAGAAAGAGCGAAATATAGATTTGTGCAAAGACAACTCGTGGAAATTTGAAATGACGCCTTCCAACTGAACCCAACCAAAAATAAGAAACTCACATTAAAGTCGATCAAAAATTAGGGTAATGTTGACTGCTTTCTCTGTTCATCGCTGTTTTGTGCACTAGGAATTCTTGGCAAAAGGTCAGACGGTAAATACAGGATATTATCTAGGCGTTATGCAGCGTTTAAGAGAGAGTATGAGCCAGATTTGTGCAAAGAGAACTCATGGCACTTTAAAATGAAGCCTTCCAACTGAACCCGACAAAAATAAAAAAACTCACATTAAAATTGATTAAAAATCAAGCTAATTTTGACTGCTATCTCTGTTAATCGCGATGTTGTGAACTGGGAATTCTTGGCAAAAGGTCAGACGGTAAATACAGAATATTATTTTGGCGTCATGCAGCGTTTAAGAGAGAGCAAAAGCCAGATTTGTGCAAAGAGAACTCATGAATTTTGTGCCACGGACCAAATCGATCAATGTAAAGGAATTTCTTGTCATGAGTTCAATAAATACCATCGAAGAACCGCCGTATTCGGCTGATATGGCTCCGGTTCAAAATTGCAAAACTCTAATTAATACTTCAAGGCATTGGTTTACAGTCAATAGATGGCACAAAGAAAATTCGCAGCTAAGACTGGAACCTTTTCCGGAAAATATGTTTGAAAAATGTTCTAACGATTGTATCTTTCATTGGAACAATTTCGATAAAAGCCTAAGGCGACGCAATAAATTTGAAAAAGTCAACATTTTGTGTTTTATTGTCAACTCTGATTTCTTCGGCTGAAAGTATGAAAGTGGTTAAACTACTGGTGTTTCTGAAAAAATCATAACGTAATTATAAATTTTTAATTCCCCAGGATATTGATTACCAAATCGTTTGAAATTTTTTAAATTTTGCTTGGGGTGGGATTGAATAGACAATATTCCGGAAGCTCTTCATCGGAACTCGAATAAAGAAAATTAAACTGTACAATAAAGTTGCGTTTACTGTTTTGATGATGGTCATGCCTCCGCCAAATGATTACAAAAAATCGAAGATATAAGTTTTACAGTCTTTTATGTAAAGATATAGTTTGCGTATGTCC
The DNA here is from genome assembly GCA_019455685.1 of Philornis downsi. Taxonomy (NCBI): domain Eukaryota; kingdom Metazoa; phylum Arthropoda; class Insecta; order Diptera; family Muscidae; genus Philornis; species Philornis downsi. The sequence goes on along the minus strand of JAHXMU010000708.1, from coordinate 949,873 downwards.
ATATTAAACTAAGTTCATTGAACGAAGTAAAGGGAAATTTAACCATCAACCCTTTACAACTACTTCGCCACATAGTGACATAATTTCTGCATAAATTGTTGCATTTTCACTTTTCGGTTATAACCATAGTCCAGGCTTAACTTTTTATGAGCTGCCAGTTTAACTCGGCACACCCCTGTAATGTAAATTAGCCCCTTTTGATAGAGTGTATCCTTTGGCCCTTCATAATTTTTAATTAAATTTCTTATGGTTCCTTTTTTGCTCTGCCGCACGCACAATTTAATTTTAATATGAAAATTGTGATTGTTTCTGGGCTTTTGTGGTAGCAGTTTTTCCATTATAATCATCATTTTTATCACTTCATAGCCTTGGCATCACATTCACGTGTAAGCCCTTTTTTCCCGGGCTTAAATTGTAGCTACGATTTTAACAAATTAACCACAAAGTATTTGATGTTTTCTTTGAGCTGTTTTCATCGTTAACATCACCATCATCATGATCATCATCGCCATCGTTGTCGTTGTTTCCCCATAAGCATTTTCATATGCTCAACCTTGAGTTTTTGCGGCAAGCAATAAATTTATGCGGTTTTACAGAGCGTTCCTAGCAAATGTGGTATTATCAGCTGCATCATTGTCCTCTCTCTCCCGAAAGAAGTAATAAAATTATATTGTTCCACTCTTAGTCAGTGCCAAAATCGTCAATTTAATAAACATTTCAAGCGTTAAGGGGGGAAAAAGGAAGAAAAAAAATTATGGCTAATTATTAAATATAGATTATGAAGCAGTTTTGATAGTAGAGTGGACAGGGGATGGGCTTTTGTGATATCACAGTATACATATATGCTTATGACAAAGGCAGTACCAGGCATATTGAGATAACGTACGAATTTTGGTAAGAGTTTGCATAGGACTGTTGTGTTTCCCTTTTGCATTGCGTGAAGGTCCTTAGCGTCATTCCACTGTAGGCTGTTTAATATGCTTGCAATATTAAATATAGACAGTAAGCAATTATGATGCGATACTAAAAACTAGTGAACAGAATTCTGATACTCATCGCACACCCTGGTAATTATAAATGCGCATTGTAAGTGATCCAGTTTTCTGAGGGCACAAACTCAAATTTATCGAAAATTTCAAATTTTCCAACTAGAATCATACCCGGTTCATATAGAGAAATAACTAACAAATTTGCACAAATATGATAGTAATGTAAAGCATTCCCCAAATTTACTTAAAAAGCACATATTTGATGTTAGTGCGAAACATGCGAAATTTAAATGACGATTGCATCGGTTATTGTTAATAAGGCATTTTCAATCTTTTCTGTTAAATATTTGATAATTTCTTACTTAGAAGACGTTCACAATACAAATTTTTCAATTTTATGCCGCAGTAGAAAATAATTCCAAGCAACACCGACCAAAATACAAATTTTTCGATTACATGTCGCGGTAGAGAATGATTCTAAAGGCTTCGGTTTTCCATTTTCGTTTTCAATTCACCAGGCAAATTTTCGACAGCGTTTCAAAAACCTTCAAAGTTTTTGCCATTCAAGTTCATTAAAGGCTTAGGTTTTCCATTTTCGTTTTCAATTCACCAGACAAATTTTCGACAGCGTTTCAAAAACCTTGTCGAAGTCTTCAGCATTCTGTCCCTATATTATTCAGCGAATATAATGGCTATACTTTAATGCACTTGACCACGTCGACGTTAGTGTATAGCTTATTCTTATACAGGTCATTGACCAACAATATCAATACTTGCTTAGATGGCGACTATAATATGCGTTATGTATTGTATGCCGTGGCAGAAAATAATTCCAAACCTTGTAAAGTTTGGATATATCCGCAAAATCTGACCCAGCCAATGCCATTGCTGCATGTTTATGCGCTTGATCACGTCAATGTCAGTATATAGCGCATACAGCTCATGGTTCATATGATACCGACTCTGAGTTATGGAAAAATTTCAATTTGAGCTCCGAATGTTATGCACTAAGGAGTAACTAAATCCCTTTGCAAATCGCAGGCTTTCAACTTTCGGGCATGTAATTCCTGCTAATGCAGTCTGACATCTACATAATTGGAGCTGAAGAGGCATATTAAACCGGGTATATATCAGACAAGTAGAATATCTGTTGCTAAAGCTCAAACTCATTCCAGCCTGGTAATCGTTAGCAGCTTCAATACCAAGTTTGAATGTGGTGCCCTGATAAGCTGCTTGTTTAAAAAAAAAAAAACAGAATTTTACTAAGGATTAGCAATGATGACAGTTTACTTTCTTACAACCTTAAAAAAGTTTCGAAATTAATTATATTGACAGTTTACTTAGTTTAAATTTGTTTCAAATTAATCATATCTTCAACAAATTATCTCGCATTTTGAATTTAATTTTTGTTTCGCATGATTGTGAATTTAATTTATTTAAATGTTTATTTGCAATCTCGGCATCGAATATATATCACATTTGATAATTCAGCAAGTATTCGTACTTATACTTTAATTTTAACTTTAAATGTTGCAATTTTGAGGCGATAAGCTCTTTATTTATTATTTCATCAATTTCTACCTCATCTCCTTCAAAGTAGTCCCTCCCAGATATAATAAACTTCTGCCAGCGTTCCTTCCAATCCTCGAAGCAGTTCTGCTATGCACTTTTTGGTATGTCCTTGAGCTCTCTCAGCGATTCGGTGTTTATCTCTTCATTTGTAGCAAAACGCCTTCCTTTAATGGGTCTCTTCAATCTTGGGAACAGGAAAGGTCGCAGGGGACCAAATCTGGTAAATACGGTGGCTGAGGCTGATAACGGTGTTGTTTTTTGCCAAATAATCTCTCATAAGCAAAGATGAGTGCGCAGGTGCTTTATCATGATGCAAAAGCCATGCCTTTTTTTTCCACAATTCCGGGCGTTTTTTTCGTATTGCTTCACGCAAACGGCGCATAACTTCAAGGTAATACTCCTTATTCACCATACGACCTTGTGGTAGGATCTCCTGTTCCACTATGCCGTGGTAATCGAAGAAAACAGTGAGCAAAACCTTGACATTTGATCGAACTTGGCGTGCTTTTTTGGTCTTGATTCCCCTGGACTCTTTCATCGAGACGATTGGGCTTTGGTTTCGATGACATAACTATATACCTATGATTCGTCATCAGTTATAACCCTTTTAAGCAAATCTGGATCATCGTTGACGTCTTTCAACAATTCCTGAGCGATGCTCAGATGCTGAGGATGCGACGTTGGTTTTGGTCAAAAATCAGCAATTTTGGAACGAACTTCGCCAACACGCGCTTCATGCCCAAAATTTCCAAAAAGATTGCTTGGCATGAGCCAACCGATATGCCGACATCCTCAGCAACTTCTCTAATTATGATTCCACTATTATCCGTAACAATTTTCTTAACTTCCTCAACATTTTTATTGGTTGTTGATATGCTGGGGCGTCCAGAGCGAACGTCGTCATTCACATCTTCTCGACCTTGAGCGAGAAGCTTGTACCACTTGTGAACACTTTTTTGATTCAGAGTACTCTTATCGTATGTCACCGTATGCTTGAAATGTTGCAAGTGTTTTTGAGTACTTAATTCCAGTTTTTGCACAAAATTGTATGCAACTTCTGTGATGCATATTTTTCGATAGCAGAAAATCGCCAAACACGCGATTGCCTTATTTATGCCTCTCACAAACAAAACAAACATTCTATATGACTAAAACCCTGAACATAGCTTCGAGACGACTGTATCAACATAAAAAATAAATAATAATCGAAAGTCGAATGTACGTAGCCGGCGAAATTGGAAAATTCGTCTTTTTTTTAACACACCTCGTATTTTGTGCATATTGTATTGATTTCAGCTGCATTCGTTTATTCTAGGACTGGATAACGTTTGTGCCCATGTTTGTAGAATTCATGATTTTAATTTCATAAATTGGTTTTAAGCGGTGACAGCACTTCGTCCCGTTCTGTCCCCTAAAAAAAAGAGAAACCATTTCTATTATATGTATTCTAGACAATATTACTATTTTTGTCAAAATTCTTTGTCGATTTACCCCCTAAATACACAAATTTTTACAAATCCTTTGCTATTCCATGCTTGCGCTGATAGCTGATAGAAAGTATTCCCCAGTTTCATAATTGCATTCCCCCTAGTACGCGTTTATCGTAGACTCGGTGTCAAAATTTCACTATCACGGGGCAGTTTCATATTTAGATATGCGATATATATCCATAGGTTAAATTATCTTTTCATTTATTCATGTGATTCTTTCTTTACAAAATAATCATACTTAAGTACTCTAGTATAAACGACACTTCACTTCCGGATTCATCGGGCTACCCACCGGACACTGGAAGGCCTTCGCAAATGCTACCGAATTTTTAACAATTTCTTGCAGGCGCACTTTGTCTGCATCATGCTCCACGAACTTAACACCTTCACGGCCACAAAAGAATTGAGCCATATTAAGGAAAAATAATTTCTTCCAGGACACTTTGGCGAATTGAGGCTGCAACTGATATTGCATTTCATGCACGAACGCCTTATATGCGACACGGGCGCCTACTAAATCGGCCAAACGTTCATCAATTTCGGAAGTGACTTGCTGATTTTGCATGCAGTCCAATGCTGCTATGAATCGATCACTCTGGAATACTTCTGGTTCGCCGGGCAGCATTTGGCCGTTCGTGTCATAGTATAAACCAGTGGTGTCAACGGCATGTGTGAATTCATGAGCCAAAACGAAACCTAACAGAGACCACAACAGGATAGGAGGATATGTGTGATCAAAAACTGGCGGTTGCAGAAAACCCATATGCAAGAGTACCATGTTCTGGCGTACTATATAGACGGGAGCCGATGAACTACCTACTCGATTGTCGGTGGCCACAAAGAAACTTTGATGTGGGGCATACAGAAGGGATTTCAGGAAACGATGACGCAGTAAATGCATGTGATTGCTATAGTAATTTCGCTTATCTAAGGCCGGTACATCACTATAGAATTCCTGAATTTGTGAACAGGAGCGATTTGTGGGAAGATTACCCACATTGATCGATAAGGCGTTGATTTTTCTTTGTAACTGCTGTACTATCCTGCTATCAAGTTGTAAGTTATTCTCTTCTAGAGTTTTCCAGAAGTATTTTTTTAGATTTTTTTCCAACAATGCAATATCCTTGTCGTATTCCCTGCTTTGTTTGCAATAAATCTGCTCATAATACAAATAATTAATGGCTAAATCCATTTTATTCCTTAACTCTTTGATGCAATCCAGCTTGGTAAATCCTGATGTGGCGTCTTTTAATAAATATGTCATAAATTTCAGCATTAGGTAGTTGGTTATTTGTGCGGGAACCCACTGTTTGCTTAGCAAATTTTCAAAATAATCCAAATTTTCTATGACCACAACATCATCATCTGAGCGTTGTTGAGGTGGCAACACATTCTCCAGGTACGTAAACAGTGAAGTATAGCTTTGCTGTAAATCCCTATAGCTAAGTTCAACGCGATTGTTTTTATAGGCGCTCTCCGAAAAGTTGGCGTATTTATCATGCCAATGACTTTGCGTTGCTCGGATGTTATTAGCGAACACCATGGCCTTTTTTTCTGAAAGACCCAAACGCTGTAGGAGAACTATTAGAAGTGGTTTCGGCAACTCATCATCTCTAGAGGCATACGGCAGTTCCAGCTGTATACGCAGCGAACCATTTTCGTTGCGCATAATTTCGTGCTTAATCAAGGCATTGTTAAAGCCATAACTTTGCAATGTGCCCAGTAAAGCAAACAAATTCCACTGCGGGGGAGACCAATTTTTGGCTGCGGCGTGCGGAACATTGCTTCGCTGGGCCTGGATTAATTCCATTAAAGGCCACTCCAGGCCCGGGCCAGGTTTTATAACCTCAAAGTAATGCGTTAAATTAGGCGTATTCTCTCCTATGCAAGACTTATAATAGATCCGCGCTTTCTGCACAAAAGTCTGGCACTGATCCTTGACCACACAAGGATGTTGATAGGCCGATTCTATAATATTTATCAGTATTTTGTTCATTTGATAATCCAACATGCCCGTTATTTCATCATACCCTGGATCCGGATGGAGTCTTGGCCACTCGCCACATGCATACGCATAGAAGTCATCACAAGGACTGACTGTTTGATCCAGCGAGAACTTAATATTGTTTAATTGCAAGAGCGTGGGGTATAATGAGTGGACCGTACACGATTTTACGCACGTGAAAAAATGTAAAACGTACGCAAAATATTTACAAAAATTCGTCCATATAATGAGCATATTGATCGAAGTAGTTATTTTAGTTTAATTTGTTGTATTTTTATTTGTTTTTAAAATATCGATTTGTTGTCGCTATCTCGGTTAGGGGAGGGGGGGATATTTCTTTATATTTCACTTATTTTTCCGTATATGTTTATACTTTGGAGACGTAATCTCAACTGTCTCCCGTTTTATGAAATCTTTATTGTTTTATTTATTCCCAATATTCTTCTCACTTTACTAAAGACTCAGAGATAAGGAAACACAGTGCAATCCCGGTTAATATGCACGATTATCGATAGACAATGGCAAATGAATCTAATGAAAATGAAAACAATATAATTGTTGATCAACAAACAGAAAATCTATGAAGTTCTCTGGACGAACTTTGCCCTCATAGATCGTCACACCATAAATTACATGATGAATTCAGCTAGACAACACTACCATAAAATAAAGGGTGTCCCAACAAGAACGCAAGTTTAAATTTGGCGCCATTCCAAGTGTCATTGTTTGACATTTGAACAATTGTTATTGTTTGCTAGTAGAAGGTACGGGGTTAGTAAAAATAGAGAGCTTACACGAATGAACAACGCATTCTCATTGTGAAACTATTTTCCCAAAATGGTGAAAGTTTTGCGGCTACAGTTCGCAAATTGCGATCATTTTCGGGTCACAATAGTGCTCCAAAAGACTCAACTGTACAGAGATTAATGGATAAATTTTCCAAAACTAGGTCTGTTAGTGTAAAGACAACAACGTGCCTTCGACCAGGTCGATCGACCGAAAATGTCGCAGCTGTACGTGATGATGTCGCTCAAACTCCATCCATCTCAATTCGACACCGAGCTCAGCAAATTGGTGTCTCCAAATCCACTATGCAGCGAATTTTGACGAAAGATTTGCATCTTCAGGCATACAAAGTTCAATTGACTCAGGAACTGAAGCCAGCTGACCATGGACAGCGAAGGGAGTTCGTTAATTGGGTATTGCAGAGACAACATGAAAATGCTGATTTTGCCGATAAAATCATCTTCAGTGACGAGGCCCATTTCCATTTTGATGGCTTCATCAATAGGCGGAATTGTCACATTTGGGGTGAGGAAAATCCTCGAGTGATTCACGAGAAGCAAATGCATCCTCAACGTGTCACTGTGTGGTGTGGATTTTGGGCTGGAGGAATCATTGGACCTTATTTATGAAAATGAGGCACGTCAAGCGCAAACATTCAATGGTGTTCGGTATCGTGAAATGGTAACCAGTTTTTTCGTGCCTAGAATTGATGAAATGAATGTGGAGGGCATGTGGTTTCAACAAGACGGCGCCACATGTCATACAGCCAGAGAAACAATTCAATTGCTGCATCAGTCATTTAAATCTCGCGTTCTTGTTGAGACATCCTTTACATAATACTTATTCGCATATGTGGCGACAACAATAGACATTTTGTATCTATCATTTGTTTGTATCTATATATATATATATATGAACTTTGGGTTTTTTTCATTCAAGCTCAGCACTATTTTAGTTGTTTGTAAAACTTGGTTCAGAAAAAAGTTCTAGCAGAATGAAAAATCCTTATAGTTGCAATTTGTCTTAAGTTTTGGGACTGTTTCTCATAATTTGGCTTCGAGGCTGTGCAATCCCAAAGAAATTCCAATTAAGTTGAGAGTTTCAGTCTTCATAAGATATCTAAAACTGTTCGCAATTATTGTAATAAAGTTACTGATAATTGAATCCGAGGTAGCTACACGTACAGTCTAGCATTATAAGAATATCATTCCAACAAAACTTATTTGTATCTATTGTACGCCTTAAGCATAAAGTACTTCCCAGCGCTTGGGTCTTGTACGCATTTGGAAAAGCTCTTTCCAATATTCTCACAATAGTTTTTAAAATTATTGCAAAAGCCTGTTTCTTCCGATGGAGCTAAGGTCGTCCTCTTCTGCGCCGATCACCAATTTCATGGAAGAAAACTTTTCATGCGGGAGCATTTGGATCCATCCGCATAACATGACCCAGCAGCTGTATTTTGAAGCGTTTGACCACGTCCATATGGCTATATGGCTCATATACCTCGTGGTTCAAGTGAGGCTGATATTCTCCACTAAGGATGATGGATTCCTACATATTTCAGAGTATTTTTCTCTCGAAAACTTCCGGAATTGATTAATCCACTTCTATCATGGCCCAGGCTTTTGCGCGATACAGCAAACAGGTAAAAACCATGTCTGGTACAAATCGGTTTTTATTCGCCGAGTGAAAGCTTTGTCATAAAATCGATTGCTTAGCCCACAGTAGCATCTGTTCGCAAGTAATACTCTTGTTTTCATTCCTACATATTTCAGATTATTTTTCTCTCGAAAACTTCCGGAATTGATTCATCCACTTCTATTATAGACCAGGATTCTGCGCGATACATTAAACAGGTAAAAACAATGTCTGGTACAAATCGGGTTTTATTCGCCGAGGGCTTTGCCATAAAATCGATTGCTTAGCCCACAGTAGCATCTGTTCGCAAGTAATACTTTTGTCTTCATCTCCATGTTTACACCAATAGTTTTATTCGCAGCGAAGTTATGGCAGTTGAATTCAGCCATAACTCCAAAATTAGAGCTGTCAACATTTACCCGGCGTCCAAAACAAAATAAATTCATTTGTTTTGTCCTCGTCCGGATAAATTTTTGCTAATGCAAAATTTGAGAAGACTGCAGTAACATCTGTCGCTTCTCTGACAATTGTGTCTTTATCAAAAAGTCGCCAAATAAATCATACCGAAGAAAAATTGGCTAAAATGGATAATTTAATAAAAACAGAAAAAAAAACAGTGAGCAAGATTGGAAAAGTACCACCATACTGAAACTTATATGTATATGCGTATACCATGACGAACTAACGCTTTTTAGTCAGACAATTATTGAACAAGGTTTGGAGAGTTCATTTGTGGTATCAATTACTTATCACTATCTATAGCTTTTAGTTCATTGATAAATTTTACAATTCTCTCTCCATACTGTTCTCTAACGAGCAACTTTTTCCCTGCTGAATCGAATTCGCCCATTTGTGCTTCATTTTATTGAACTGTCGAAAATACCCTCTTGTCATGTACATTCTTCCCGTTAAAATTAATATTTGATGGCATTTTTCAACTACCACGTCCAGAACTAGATCGATCCTTAATAACAAAAAACATGAATTTCCTGTCCCTAACAAATATTGCTCTTAACTAACGAATAAATAATAACATTTTTTAAATTCCTGATAAATGAATACTTCTTTGAAAGTGAGTACAGTCCTTGTATGTACAATTTTTTTTCCTACTGGGTAGATTCTACCAATTTTGAGCACTAAATTTTACCCTTCCTCTGGTCGCATAGACCGTCATGACTGGGGCATTGATCTGTGCTAAACCACTGATATATAATATGAAATTACATTGCGTTCCATGAATAGGATATGGGAAATATCAAGGAAGCACTCCTACGCACTAAGCGTATTATCTTGCAATCGTGAATACAAGTTCAAACTTTTTTTGAACCTAGAATATAACATTCTTCGATTTGAAACATGCAACCAAAGTGAGTTTAGAAACCAGTGCCTATTCATCATTAGCTGGTTGCCACCGATGTTAAACAGCTCAGTCAATATGCTACCGCTCTCAGCTCTGTTGCGTTGATTTCTATGTTGATTTCTTCTTGACACCACGTTGGCCAATTTACGCGATTATCGATAATTGGCAATATTTCATTGCATGCCCTGACTTCCGAAACTGGAAACCTAAAAAAAAGGATTGTACCCATAACTACAGCATACTCTGAGCATTTGAAACCAGATTTGTGTAGTTCTCTTACAGGGGAAGTCCTCTCTAATATAGCAATTAATTTTCATATTCAACTAATTATTTCCACGCTTTACCCCTATACCTGTACCTTTCTATATTCTCACTCAGTTTTTTACTTACTTTAAACCACGTTCACTCTCTCTCTTCTTTTCTCCTTTAGCTTTAAATAAAAACACGCTTTACATTTGGCTGTAGCATTACCATGCAGTCACCCTTTTCCTCAAATGCAATGTGATAGACTTCAGTTTAGCAGGGCTTGCTTGACTGTGGCTTTTCTTACTTAAGCCCGACTTTGAGACTGTTGTCATCGAATGCACAATATGTCGCTGGTATTGAGAACTGGAATTTGAGGACTACGGGCGTTTTGTTGTATTATTTGGAAGAGTTAGTTGAGAGTAGGCCTTGACACCTTTGAAATATAAGTCTTCTCTTTTCTGTTCTTAGTTATATCTGCTCAATCTTGTGCTTATTTGGGTTATCACTTAGGGGTGATTCGAGTCTATGTTAATACCATGTACAACAATGAAACTGGAAGCATACATTCCATCTACCATCATATAACTCTTGAAGTCATATTGTTGTGGTTTGTCGCGTTTTGATCAGCAGCTAGTCCAGTTGCATTGCGAATTTAGGAATCTGGTTCACTTTTTCTTTTCCTTTCCGAACAAATTGGCTGTAATTAAAATACACCCGCATTTTTTACAATTGCCTAATTTCCAATTAGTTGTCACATACCAGGCCACACTGTACTATTTGTATTTACTCGTATACTCTATAGTTTTCAGTTTGTATTGAGCGTGAACATAAATATTAGCCATCCGGGCTTACGATAAATTCACAAATTCAACTTCGAATGCTCATGATGCAACGTGCCATGACTGCTAATTTATTCATACGCCTGACAATGTGCAATTATTGATTATTTTCGTTTAATGCACTTAAACTTTTGAATGTGTCAATTCTAGTATGAGAGAACTGTCTGTTTATTAGGCCATCATTAAAACCGGTTATCATACAGCTGCTAATGAAATTTAACAAAAATTATAAAGAGAGGTATTTACAAATGAAAGCATTACATTGAAGGAGGTTTGTTAGGTCTCAGGCATCTTAAGATGACTAAATTATGCCTGTGTGCCTGGTGGCTACATGGTTGGCGGGGACAAGAAGTAGCATGAATCTATACGCACAAAGTTTTAATATTATTTCAATAGGCAGATGGTTTCAAAAAAATTTTGTTCGCCCGGTTATGCGCCGCCCATCATGTTCGTTTTCGAAAACTTTTCATGATGGAGCGTCCATCCGCACAACATGACCCAACTAACGCAATCGCTGTATATTAGTGCGCTTGGCAACGTCCACGTTGATATATAGCTCATACCGCTTATTGTCCATGCGACGCTGATACTCTCCATTAATGATGATAGGTTCATACAGTTTAAGGAGTATTTACTGATTCATGCGCTCGTGTCATAATCCGGGACAGGTAAACCAACGTCTGGTAGAGTCGGAATTTTATTTTATCGTTAAATCCCTTACTTATCTCATAGTAAAATCTGTTAGCAATCAATACTCTTCTCTTAATCTACATGCTAACATCATTCGTTTTGTTTACAGCGGAATCGAGGTAGATTAATTCATCCACCACTCCAAAGTTATAGTCGTCAACGTTCACACAGCATACCAGGCATGTAGACCCAGACCCATTATTAATGGTTGCTTCTCAATGCTCAAGAAGACTGCAATAACATCCCGCAGTTTTCTGCCAATATCGTCCGCCCATATCGTCTGCATATGCGTGTAACACGTGGCTTTTGTTAAAGATGCTACCAGGTGCATGTTAACTGCAGATTTACAGATTTCCAACAATATGTTGTAGTTGTAGAACGATAGGCTGTCGCCCAAATCCTTGTCTAAATCCTCGATTGGTGTAAAACTGCTCCCTAAGTTTTCTGCTTATCTTCACTGAAGACTTTGTGTCAGCCAGCGTCGTATAAGTTTTGGGGGGGAATTGCAAGCTCTGATAAGGCCTCATGCAGTTTTTGTTGTATCGAATTGTCGAAGGAAGCTTTATAATCGACGAAAAGATCAACATGATTTGTTTTTCTTGGGTTTTCTCTAGAACTTGCTGTAGTGCAAATATTTGGTCAGTTGCTGACGTACCAGATCTAAGGCCACACTGTAAGTAATGGGTAAAAGGCTGATTCCGCGATAGTTTTAACACACACCTGGATCCCCTTCTATGTACACAGGAAACAGTATGAGTACACTCAAATTCGAATCATTGAGCATAGATTCCTCAATCTAAATCGCTCATCAGCTCAGCTCATCGGTGCCGGTCTTTAACAGCTGTGCCGGCAGGCCATCAGTGTTCGCAGCTTTGTTGTGCTTAAGTAGCAGCACTGATATTCGAATCTTCTAGGTCGGAGCTGAGCAAACTGTGACATCGTCGGTAATGATGTAATTACGCCTGTTTATTCCTGCTGCATTATTGTCTCAAGGCAAGAGGTTTCAAAAGTTATTTGAAGTTTTAACGTCTTATACGCTTAGTAAAAATTAGGCTTTACGGAGGATGGGAATCGAGACACTAGGAGTGACTACTAGACATTGGAGTCAAAAATGAGCAAAGAACGACTTGTAGCCCTTATCCAATAGTGGCCAACGATATTTAAAATATTACAATCAAACCTAAAATAACAACATAAAGCAAAAAAAAAACCATAAGGGCAATGTTTGGGGGGCGTGGCAAAAAAATTTTATTCATTTTTGATCGACACACTCAACGTGCTCAACCCTGAGTCATCAATGATTTGTGTTTTTTCTTCAAATGAAATGAAAAATATCCGTATTCGGTTACTCGGTTTTAATATCTGTAGCCCTAATATTCCCAAAATCATTAGTCAGTCATTCACTTTTCCAGCTGTAGGTATTTTTTTTAACATAAAATGTTATAAGAAATGAATCAAATATTTATCTCACCCCAATATGACATATAGAGTATCAAGAATTTCAAAAGTGTAAAGAAGGCAAAGTTCCTTATATGAATATTTTCAACAGAAACTGAGTTGCGGAAAATTTAACAAAGCCGCGGAATTCCTTTATATGCAATAGCGGTGATTCATAAGCGCCATTTGATTAATGGATATGAATTAATGAGTGACGTCCAGACATCTTAGTACAGGGTGAATTACAGTCACAATTTGCAGCTTTATCCAGTCGCTCTTGAGAAGTATAATTTGCTTTGTTTGTTTAGATGCTACAAACGCAAAAATTGCTAACGATTAACATGAGTTTTAAATTGCTCATCGATTTAATAAATGTTTAGCAAGCAGCGACTCGACGAATTTTGAATGAAAATGAAAATTATCAGTACACTTATTATCAACTTCTAGTAATAGGATGGCGCAAATAGTATCAAAACTCTACAAATAGGATTTGTTTTTATAGCTTTTCGTCAGAGAACAGTATTACGAACTAATTTTAACTCTTGTGAAGCTGCACAAACGACTTTTGAAGTAAGCTATTTATAATCATCGCAATTGTCGATTGAAACATACAGATTACTATTCGATATAAATATGAAGATTTCGTTATTTTCTTCAAATATTTCAGATCTGTTTCTTATCGTTAAATAAAGGTAGACAAATTTGAAATAAAATAAAACGCAAAAGAATCGAATTAACTTAATTGAAATTGATTAAAAAAAGTGTCATTTTTATTTTAATATGATTTCTAGGATATGGCCGCCGTTTTTCGGTTTAGAATTAATTCAATTGAGAGATCCAGTCTTCGGTCAGCTTTTGCCATATATAAGCTGAAGTAAGAGAATATCTATTATCTTTGCATGACGTTGACTGACTGACATGACTGTATTGTATAGTAAGAATGATGATAATGATGATGTAGTATAAGTAAGGATGATCCCATTTAGGACTGAACAGTCTGAATGAAGCAATCGCTCAGAAAAGGCCAGCTTTGGCCAATAGAAGAATTGTTTTCTATCTGGGCAACAGCAGGTCACACACATCGATAGTGACGACCCATAACGTTCGGCAGCTTGTTGGGGAGGTTCTTATACCTCTACTTTGTAGTCCAACCTGGCTCTAAAGAACCTATTCCTACCTACGACGAATGGGTTTGCCGGTGAAAACTTTGCCTTATGAGATACTTGTGAAAATCAACTATCAGAATTGTATGCCTTTTCTATGAGAAAGATGTATAATGAAATTAACTTCAAAATAACAACAAGTTATCGAGCAAAATGGTGCATACTTGATCTAAATCGAATAATTTATCTATGCTGAATAAAATGTTCAATGTCATACAAAAATAACATATTTTATTTTACTAAATCTTATATAACAGAAGTAATCATTCCAACACATATCTTGTTTTAAAAAATCGGCCTACTGGTTGAGATGGCTATTGAAAAATGTATAAAAAGTATTATTTCTTATTAACAGTTTGGCCCGATAGAGGGCGCTCATAATGCAAAATGCGATCGAAGAAAACTGTCAGTGCAAACTTGATTTTTAAGCAACTTTGTCGCAATCTTTTCGGCCTTGCTTCACCTTTAGTACAATATTTCGTCAACTGGTCGGTTATTTGCGATTCATAAGTATAAATTCAAATCTCTTTTCTTTTAGTAATGCTTTTTATAAAATGCTGTTGAGCAGGAATTCATCTCTTCATAGATTTCAATGCGAAGATCTCAATAAAAGCATTTGTTTTGCTACCAATCGGAATTTATTTTTTAGTTAAGCTTTTGGAAAACTTAAATTTTTCAGTGGGCTTTGTTATTGGAAAATACTAAAAGAAAATAATGATTGATATGCCTGTCAATAATATAATACTATATGTGGAATATGATACAGTTCAAATGAGCGCTGCAGCTCCGCCATATGGTAAGCATCCGAGGTGATTCTGGTTCATAAATTAGGTTAAAATTAGGCGATGGTGCTGGCTATGGTGACTTCAAGGGCGCCGGTTTTTTGAGGATTTTAGGCACAGGCCTGTGACTTAATGAAACTCCCCAAGAAAAAGTCTAACAGAGTGATATTACAGGATCTCGTTGCATCTTCCAACTTATTACAAATCTAGCCAGCAAATGCACGATCGTTTTCCTTCATATAAAGGATTGGTTGAATTTTACGCTTATGTAGGCCCAAATCCCGACGCAAAATTTGTCAAGTTGATGGCCATGAAAGACCGAGTTCTAGCGTTCGGTTCAGAAATGGCTGTCTCGGGCTGTTCTGACGTATACAATTTTTCTCATTGAATCGAATTTGGCCGCAAAGTGTTAAATAGTATCCTGGAAAGGATGATCAGGATAACTGGAAAGACCACGCTGCAACAAGAAAACGTATATTTTGATGTCAAATTTTATCATTTACAAGTGTTGCTCGACGCTGCATCTTGCCATGGTGAATTGCCTACATTGTCTGAGAAATAAAATGCCGGCAAATTAGGGAAAGATGAACCAAATTAGTCACCTTGGACTGTAAAAATTGACTCATGCGTATTCGAAAATCCTTTCTTATATGTGGGAAGGAGCTATTTCTGACAGCTGCTCTTAATTTACAACTAGTCCAGTACATCATTCGTAATAATTTACAATACAGTCAATTGTGGTGATTAAATAAGCCTCGGCTCTGACGAACTAATTAAGCCTTTCCATCTACGCACCTGCCCATTTGACAAAAAGTATAGTCTGCCCAGATGTATTGCCAGTTCCTAAATTTCTTGGGGTTGTTCATCAGATCAAATAGGGCAATTTTGCTAATGGATCTTGTCGCTGAACATAATCAAACCGATACTCTTACGTAAAATACGCCTAGTAGTATCATACGACAAACCCACCTGTTAAGAACGTAACCGAAGCGATTCATTATAGCTGAATTAAAGTAGGTGAAGAAGTAGAAGCTGATTGAATTCAGCTTGGGCAAATGGACTGTTGTTATTACTGCTGCAATCAATTTGATGTTTAGATCGACACTAGACCCGGTTGGAAATTTCTAGATTAGGTTGTGGACTGTATTTTTGGGACTGAGGTAATCTTTTGTACTGCTGTGAAGGCAAGTGAATGTTATGGTGCCCTTAATCTGATAATTCCTTAAGAGATTTGAGAAATTATTTGTTTGTAGGTTTTGAAATAAAAGAAATTCTAACATTAGTTTCAGTTCAATGTAAGTATATTTGGGAAGCTGTGGTGCTTAGCGGATAAGCTGTACAGATTAACTACTTTTGGGTTTTACAATTTATGGTAGTTACAAGTGTAATCTCTGGCTTTCGTTAAATATTATCTGTGGTTTCCTTATGAACATTTCACAATATATTTAGCCCAAGAAGGTCAATAAGGGTAACATAAAGTACAATTTGATTTAATCTTACATTAGATATGTTCATGGAACGTTCGCAAATTCATTTTAATTTCATTTTAAATTAATTTTTAATAAGTTTTGGTGAAAAAGATAAGTATAAACATCATGTTTATAGAATAGTTATTACGTAAACTGTCAGCAAATGCCGCCGTACTTTATAATCATAACCTGACCCTGAATATTTGATTTCAGATTTTTCGATGCTGTATCGAATTCTGTATTCGTAGGCAAGCAAAACACCTTCCAGACACTATGCCGGACTAAGCCTATCCACTATGAAGTGCCAAACAATTCTAAAGAAAGACATGAGTTTGATCTGCCATGAAATTCCTATAGTAAGAAATATCTCTGAATGAATTACCCATTATAAGCCCCATCGAATTGTGTCTCTTTACAAATATGAGCCTGTCGATTTGTTCCATTTTGTGGCTCTTTCTTACTATAGGAATTTAATGGCAGATCAAACTTATGTCTTTCTTTAGTATTGAGCTACTGGTACATTTACGCAGACTAAGGCCATCATTTTGTTATTGATATGTGGCCGCAAGTTAAAAATGCCTGGTCTTTCTATAGAGAAACCACTATAGTGACCAACCGGGTGGACGGTTTGGTGACTTTATTTTACAGAATCCTATTTTCCACCTCAATGATACTTAATTTAATATTGCTACGCTCTTATGCAAAATGGGTACCAATAAATAAATAATAAATAATTTTTTTTTTACATTTTGAATAAAAAATTTTTTGGTAAGTTTCCATCGGTAGTAGTTTTTTCTTTTTTAATTACGGATATGAATAACAACTACTATTTGTCGAGTTGTATTATTCAACAGCAGGTTTGTGACATCAGCTTTCTTTGAAATCCATTCAATTTCACCATAACGCATATTTTGCAGAAAATTTAATGCCAACAACACAACGGTTATGCGTTGAGAATGAATTTTCCACTTCCACTGGGAAAATAAAATTGTTATCATCCTATAAAAGAAAAATTTTGTTTTCATATGAATAAATTTATTGCATTCGTGTTTACACGCAAAACAAAAATTGCTGCAATAACATTGGTAGTTCCGAACACAATTTCCCATTTACCCGAACCCAATCAGTTGAATTGAACTCTAAACAGTAATTTTTCATAATAAAACGCATAAAATTTGCTGCAAACGAAAAGCAACACAACCGTTGGGGAAAAAACAGGAAACGGAAGCGTGAGAGCACTTGAAGGTGACGGAGATACTAAGAGTGTGGAACTACATGACACAGGCGACACTTAACTTTTGCACGTAAATTTCGTGTAAACACAGACTTATTATGATATAGGAAATATAAATTTTGGTGTGTATATGTGTAAAATATATACATATGTATAGTCATATGTAGTTGTATGTGTTTGAACATATGCAGCATAATATCATGGTTATGAGTAGTAGGGAAGTGAGGGGAAATTGTTCGAACACGTATACATTTATGTATGTATGTATGCAACATGAATATGCGAGTGTAGATAGAGTTTTTTCTATTGCTACTGAACTACAATAAACTAATGAAACAGAAATTTGTTAAATATGTTTGATAAAATTCGGGTTCAAGTTTTGAACTGTACTAACTTTAAAAGTTGGTGGAAATTTATTTGTTATTTCAATTCGACACAAGATTTAAAATGGTTTTGTTTTCCTGGTATCTGAAATTAATAAGTATTTTTGTAATGCACTCTGCTAGTTTATTTCATTTTGGAGGTAGAGGTGATTGCTAACACTTGTTTACTTCTACTTCTTACTACTCCACTCTACTACTTCTTACCATCTACCAATCAAGTAGATGGATTCTGAAATGAACAAATTAAGTGGTTTTCCAAATTGGCGGAAAGCAATGTTTGGTATACCAAGAAAAATACATGAATTTCTAAAATTAATACTGAAAGAGAAAGATTAGACATCAGTGAAGTCTATCTATCTATCTATCTAGGTTGCATTAACGTAAACCAAAGTACCCAGCAGGCATATGATGCTTTTACTTATAAATATACATTTTCAGTGAGTTCGATACATTTTTGTACTGCTTTCTAAAAGGAATATAGATTTCTGCTAAAGATAGGAAGCTCCGACTTCAACTCCATTATTTTTGGATCCTCTAATTCCTACGTCAAAAATACTGAAAATACAAACGTATCCAAACTGGTTGTTTTAGTACAATCATACCTCATACGATTGAAAGTATAATTCTCTCAAAAAAAGTAATAGAAATAAATTATTTCCAATCCCCCTTTAAGAGATTGTTGAATTTCCTTTTGTCGACCAATTGGCAAAAGTATCTCTATGCTGACGCAGAGTTGGAGCGCGATCTGGCATTTAGTTTGACGACAGTGCTCGATTGTGTCTCTTTATCTCTAAAGGGCTTTGCAGTTTTTGCAATGGACAAAACCATCGAACAAAAAATTTGTCTCAAAATTTATAATACAAATAGGATTTTGTAAGTCGAATCAATCATTGCAAATTTAACCACGATTTACGGTGAATTGACTTTATCAATACACGTGCACGTGAGTGGTACAGTGCATTCAGAAGCGGTCGAGATTTGATAGTAGATTTGCCTCGCTTTGGTGGGGCCTTCACTAAAGTTGACATCGATAAAGCAAAGAAAATGGTAACTGAAAACCATTATTTAAGTTTGAGAGAGAAAACCGATGAACTGTTTTTTCTCATGGCTCAAAACACATCAATTTACAGGATTGTTTGGACATCAAATTAGTTGCCGCTTGGCTAGTTCTGGAAGATCTGAGTTTTCTTTAATAACTTAATCGTATAAAGACCACTGAAGATATTCTAAAACATATCAATTCTGACCTCTCATCCATATAACTGATGATAAGGCAATCGGGAAAATCAGTCAGCAAGCTTCGGAATGGCGTCTCCATGATTGCGTTATGTCATAGTCTATTAAAAGACATAGTAATGTTTGCTCTTTTCTTTGATTATCGCGGCATTGTGCGCTCAAAATTCTCGCCAAAATGTCAGATGGTAAACAAAGAATATTACCTGGGAGTAATGGGGCGTTTGAGAGGAAGCAAATTCGTATAAAAAGACCAAATTTGTCAGAAGAAATACACATGGATTTCGCAATAAAATAACGTATTATTTCACATGGCTATTATTCTGAAGGGATTTCTGGCCAAACACACAACAAAGGTCATTAAACGACTATTTCATTGGCCTGTAAAAGCGCCAAAGTGTAAGAGCTTTCCGAAACGCCATTTACCACTTCGAGTCACCTGTTCTCGGACAATAAAGAAAAGAGAACTTGCGGCGTGAGATGAAGTTGCCGAGAATGCATTTGGAAAGCGTTTTGATGATTGGATTATTTGACAAAAATAAATAAATTTAGGAAGGTTTTTACTTTTAAAGCGACACAATAATCTTAAATGCATAATAAATATTTTGTATTTTATTGAATCATTCTAATGTATTCCAATGCATGTCTGCTGGAGTTTTTTGACTTAGGTCAAAAGCCTTTAACTGACTGTTAAATTATGCAAAGCATTTTGCATATTCCAAATTGCACAACAGGCATTCCCTTCAGTCATATGAATGAGATATGGGAAAGCCTCTCAAATTCAGTAAGCATAAACGTATTCTATTCTTAACCAGCTGAAAAGGACAATGACGGCTCTGAACATCAGTTTAAGAAACCTTCAATATACTTGACGATAAATCAAGGTTACGATAGCTTAAAGAAAGATTTGTTGACTGTGTTAGGATTCCTATCCGCGATCATACGCATAATAGTCCCGTTTGCTAACTATTATACGACGGCCAGCCACAGCTTAATACATTTTCTGAAACTTTGGCTATATTAATTAACTAACTTATAGGACTTTATTAGAATGAACGACTCTCATACTTCTGCGAATATTCTACCTTCAAACAATTTTCGATAGTTGGAGTAAACCGATAAATATCAAATATCTGCGGGAACTCGCTACCATTTTGAAGATAATTCCGCTATGCCTCCCTCTTTCATAGACTTTCACGTTCCTGTTGGCAAACAAATTAAGACAGTCGGGTTTCATAAGCTTATCTTGGGGGGGATTTTTCCCTAGTGAAATCTTTCGCCATAGGCTGGAATCTATTTCGGACTATAGGATATATTCATAACAACTTCCCGACCAAGCTCTCGGAGCTTCTGGCGAATCACTATTGATCTCCTATTGACAACCGATTCTGGGCGATATCTTTCTTTAGACGGCCCAATTGCTGACAGTGCAGGTCCAAATTAAGAGCTTGACTGTAGAGGTTATAATAAATGATTTTCTGTTAATCGAAAGTGACCTCCACTTCATCACCAGTCACTATCCGCGCAGAAATTGATCGATTTTACTGTGATGCAACAGCGATTGGAGAATTGAAATCTTTGCATGAGGCTTTTTTGTGTTAACTCATTGATCGATTTTGCTGTGATGCAGCAGCGATTCGAGAATCGAAATCTTTTCATAAGGCTTTTTTTGCGTTAACTCATGTTCCATCCATACATCGGGCTATGTTTTGTATCCAGCCTTATTTAAGTGGTTACAAACAATTTTTTGTACAATTTTAGCTACTGGGCAATCGAAACAGAACTTAAATAATGGTCGGACTTGACGATTTCCGTTATTTTATCGACATTTTTGGCAATTAGCCAGGGCATCATGCACCTTTGATATCAGTAAAGGAATCGACAAAACTAAAATTCCGAATTATTATATATTATAGTAGCAGAACCATAAATATTTTTCACAATTTCAATATACCGGCTTGATTTTTTGCCTTCAGCGAAATCTGTAAAATAAGTCATATTTTGCCTTTGCTGGTGTCCATCTGTGACACGCGCTCGAGTCGAGTTAAGTAAAGTAATCACAAAACGGTCGGAGTAAATTTGTAAATACGAAATCCTATTTTTCTAACACCATCTCCACAACGCGACATTTCTCTTATATATGATCCTTTTTGAAGGGACCTTAGGCTTGCATTAAATCTATAAACTTCCTCATCTATAATATAAAGCCAGCCTACCTTAAGCTTGTAAATTATTGACTTTCTTTACTTGTTCTACTCTTTAGAATAGTTGTTAATATCCGCTCATGCATAAAGTAATATAAAGCCACAAAATTTTACTACAATGCACAATTCCCCCTCCAATTGTCAGGGTACATTCATTTATAAAATACGAACAATCGCAGCTAATGGCAGCTGGAGCAATTATTAAAGAAAAAATTGTACATGTTACTGAACCCATTGTTCGTTCCCTTTACTATTCAGATGCGGTTGTATTTTGGTGTAGCCACCATATATCTTATTTCCCACTATGCGTCCTGCTGCCACAATAAATGTGGCTAATTTTCAGACACTTGTTGGCCAATTTTTTCGGATTTTTCTCAATGCAAATGGCGAGATTTTCATTGAGTGTGTCGCAAGCACTACAGTCATTGACCAGTAGCAAATTGAACTGACTTGCGAAAATTGCTTACGCCGTAATTTATGGATAATTTTATGTTCGTCCACCCCGCCCCTACGGACAACAAAAGCACCGTATAAATGGCACTCGTAAGCTTTATTTACAACCAAATGTCTGATTTTAATAGTGATTCATGTGAAATAAAGATAAAGGACTCACATTTGGGTAATGGTTGTACACAAACAAAAACAAAAATGCATGTGGTAGCGGTTTTTTAAGGGAATATTATTGGCTACTCTTACGGGGTACATTATTGTTTAAAAAAGTTTTAACAACAATAACTTTTTTTGTACAAAATATAAAAATTGCGGTATCAGGGAGATAATAATTTCTCAGTGAAAGCAAAAAAATTAATAAATTTTTGTTAAAATTCAGTTTTTCTTTAGTTCTACTATTTGTATATCCAATAATTCATTCACATAGTTATAGGGTTACGTTACATTTAATATGTATTTTCAGTTTCCTAAAAGAGAGATGTTTCAACACCTCTCATACACTTAAGAACCACTGTATACACTGCAACAAAAATGTTATGTGCTAGCCACACTATTTTGTAGACGTTATTTTATATTTGAAAGTGAGTGTTGAATTCTTTTATAATTTTATTGTCTATAGCTAGAGGAAAGTCTTCTTCCCAATTTTCACGATTATGACTTCAAAGAGGTACGACCTGTATTGTCGCTAAGAATTTATATTTTGGACGATAGAGTTTGCCCTGTTTTTAGGGAAACACTTCGTTGTCTCTTCAATGATTTTAGGCGAATTTCGGAAAACCAAATTTTACGGCACACAAACGTCTTAAAAGGAAAGCAGACTTCCATCAATTATTTTGGGCGAATTTCGGACCATCCATTTTTATAGCGAACATATGTCTTAAAAGGAAATGGGTCTTTAATTTTTATCGTTTCAGCGGCAGCCGTGTGCTGCAGTCTATTTCAAAATTTGTGCCTTATATATTTTTTGTTCCCTATGTATTCTCATTCCCAAATGTCCTTTTCCTTAACGCTTATTTTATCAGAGAATGTACACTGTAATGCCAAGGTCTTAACAATGGCCGCATACTTTAGGCGGCAGTCCTACTCATTTCTCTAGTTTATATACTAAAATAACGAATTTTGAAATAGTTCATCTTATTTCGCTACTGCTCCGTAAGATGAATTTAAATTTCAATTTTAACGACTTCAGTTTCAGCCATTTTTTCGTGGATGGCGCCTTTATTTCTTTCTCTATTACCCCCTAAAATAAATAATTTTAAAAATTCCTCATCATCGCGCATGTTTGACAAATAAATTTAATTTCTGACTTTTATGTCTGTAATCCAGATAATTGTACAGCTTTTGTCGCCATTTTTAACTATTCCTTCCACTGAAAGTACGAATATTAGAAAACGTCTCTTTGTGGATACATTTATGTTGCAATAGAAATGTTCATACTAATTTTGGTGACTGCAGCGTAATCCGTTTTGCTCCTTGCATCTCAGCATTTACAGTACAAAGCTTGAGTTTCTAACTCATCTATATGACCTGCCAAACTTAACAACTTTAGTATCAGTCATCTACACTGGTTTATGGTACCATTATTGTCCCATTTCTTCCCTCTTTGTCCCCTGGAAGTCAGAATTACCAAAAACTTTCTTTTCAATCCGAATTTTGCTGATTTTAACTGCTGACAGTTGTACTGTTTTGATGCCAGCTGCCCTTCCTCTTCTCTGTTTTACGCCCTAAAATTATGAATTTCCAAAAACCCTCTTAATTCCGTGATTTTTGAAGGTAAATCAAGGAATTATGGAAATATGGGTGCGATTCCTGCACACTCTTCCGAATAACAGCGTTGTTTTCGGAAGATTTTGCATTGCACTGACGAACAGACAATGAAACTTCCAGATCATAATGTGCTCCATAAAGTCACTTTTCCGGATGCAACGCCATTTTCTCTATCACTTCACGGTTCTCCGACAATTTGGCTTGTTGGCGTAACCACCGAATGAGAAATGGGCTTCATCGCTGAAGAAACATTTATTTAATTAAAAGCTCCCGTTAGAATCACCACTTTTGTAGTAAGTTTTAACTATTTTTACGCGTCCTTCGGTTGTTAAATGGCAAACCTTTCACTAAATAAATAACACTTCAGGTGACAGCTATTTCACAGCTGACTGCCTTGCCAGACTGGTGATTTTATATGTATATATACATATTTGTGTAATTTATTTATATATATATATTGTTATATATAATTTATTTATATACCTATATAATTAATTTTTCTTTTCCAAAAGTTTTATTGTATCGCAAAGACTAGAATTTAAACGAAATATACTGTAATATTTCATCCATAAATTTGGTAAGACAAACATTTTCTAAAAGTAAATGCAATGAAATAAAAAAAAAAGAAACGAAAATAATTTCGATTTTTTTCTATTTTATTCGATTTCCGATAAAAAAAATCAAAAATGTATAGAATATAGTTTCTATTCCTTATATCCAAAACGATAATACAGACAATTTTGATTCATGTACCAGAAACGAATTATGAATTAATTTTAATCTTAACTCAGTTTTCGAAATATTTGAAAATTTTCAGTTCAATAAACACATAAAATGTTCAAATTGCTGTGAAATTTTTTGACAGTCTGTTATCGTAAACTGAGAAGAAAAATTATTTGAATTATTTTCATTTTTTGCGAATTACGATTTTTCTATGGTTTTCTGAATTTTCAGTTCTGATTCAGAATAAGAAGCAAAATTAAATAGTTGCATCCAAATATCTGATTTTTGGGATACGTTGTAATACAAAAACGAAATATTTTGGCAATCATTATAAAAAATTACTGGTTACATTTTTCGAGTGGCGACAAGAAGTTGATTTTGTTCCTTGTGGAACGTAACTATGGACTAACGAACAATGTCTATAATTTACCAAGCGCATAAAAAACTGTATATATTGAGGAAATAGAGTAGGTTATTCAGCTACAAATTCTTTTAATCGTACAGGAACGAAATATGGTTCAATCGGAAATAAGTAAGCCAAATAAATTACATTAATTTCAAACTCAATTTTATGCAATTCATTTATAAATATTCAATTTTTTGTTATACTAATATATGTACTAAAATATCAAACATAAACAAGTAAACTTTACTCACCACTTCCTCATCAATTGAATTTCTTGGTCAGATTTGTTAAGATTACCACTCAATGCAAATTATCTCCAAAATTAACCGTAATCCTCTTTAACACTCATTCTCTTTGCCCCGTTGTGCTCTCATTACTCGCTCAAAGCCATATGAAACGTTGAGAAAAGAACACGAAATGCAAAACTTACAATACAAATACAGTTGATGCTTCTTCTAATCAGTTTGCATCTATGTTCGTTATTTTCATTGGTAATTTCATACAAAATTGCATAAACTTTAAACACTTTTTGGTCCACTTGCCGGCCTCTAATCAACAATATTTTTATACGTGATTGTAAGGAATAGATTAATTAACATTTTCCTGCAAAACTAAGAACTGTTCGCGATCAATTTATATAAATTTTCACTAATTAAAGTCCAGAGTTCTTTTTACACTTGCAATGAGTTTGATGCAAAAACCGAACTGTAAACAAAATATTGACGGACGGCAGTGATGAGGTCAATGATGCGTGATGTCAGTGGTGAGTAATTCATCAACTGTACAATTTTCCGTTCCTCAAGTTATGTCTGGGGAGGGGTTTTATAAAAGCATTGAAAAGTGCAGAAGACATTTAAAACAAATATGAGAGTAGGATGTCGTTATAATAGGTAATATTATAACTAAAGCAGTTTGGGATATTCATATATTATACTACAACTGAGGTTTGACACTATTATGTAGAGAAGAAGCATAGTAAATCTAAGTATATAAAGTTGAAAATGTACCCCCACGGTTGAAATCATGAGGTTTGATTCCGTTAGACATTTTAAGTGGCAAAGCAATAGTCCCTTAACCCATTAGTGCAAGTAGGAGCGATATATGTACATATGTCGGTAGGTTCTTATTAAAAAATACTCTGAATTAAAGCATAATAAAATAGGCTGAACTAAAACTTTTACAATTACAATAATGTGATAAACTTGCAAAATGTTAAATCACTGAAGTTAAAAAATTAGAGATTGCAGTTGAAAAATTAAATTAAATTAAATTTCAACAAATGGGCCAATTGGTTTGGAAAACATATGAACTTAGCTCTGTAAATTCACTATGTGTCAAATTTAACCGAATTCCCGTAAAGCTACTTGCGAAATATCACTTTTTCGGGCTAAAAGGGTCGTTTGTATGGGGAGTATCAAAAGGGGCGTGGTTAATCGATCGATTTTTCTTAAAGAAAAATAAGATGCATCATAAAAAATTCAAATTTGTAAAATTTATTAGCGCAGGAGGTACGTTATTTAGCTTGACCTGTGTATCGTGATCCTCTACATAGATCAACATGCCAATGATTTTTTTAAGTTGATAATACCAGCCATGTAATTAGTCATTCTGGTATTAGCGGTTACACTCCGTAGACCTGCCATTTAACTCCATCGGTGAACTTTTTGTAAGCCTTTGAGTAGAAATATCAATCTTTTGTGAAAAATCCTCACTGCATTATTTGTGATGATGACGGAATGGTGAGTACACTCGATTATCATGCATTTGATAGTGATTTCTACTTCCGATATAACCTCACTTCTGTGTTTCGGCTAAGATCAACTTGACGTGCCGATGAACAACACTTCAAGTAATTGGCAATTCTAGTAAAAGTTTTTCACGTTATCAGAGCATAGAAATGAGTATGATTACTGAATGGGGTATAAAAAAATAAAAATTCTCTTGCATTCCATGAATGAGATATGGAAGAGCTTCTTACATTTGGTGAGCTTACACGCATTTTATTCCTACTCACTCACTCAAACAGATCTACAGTTTAACGACGACTCCGAACGTCTTAGTTTGAGAAGCATTTACCAGACTTCTCGATTACTCACCTACTTGCAGTATTCGTCAGAAACATCGAAGAGACCACCGCTCAAATAATGATAGTTGGCTGTATGCGGAATTGGAACAGCGATCACGCGAACGATAGTTGCGTGTTTATTCTTTGAAATGAATGTAAACTATTTCAATTGAAATATATGTAATCTTTATTCTTACAATAATTTAATAATAATATTCTTACATAATTTAAAAAAAAATCTGTACAACTTGATTAGCAAATTAAATTCTAAATCTATCTAAATTCTATCGTGTCTTGTCCAAATGCGAATATTTTGTAGAAATGTCACATTTGCCAATGTTGTAAAGATTTAACTCATAATAATGCTCATAACTGGTTTGAAAGATTTATTATTAATAATATGAAAATTCTATTCCGGAAATATTTTTCTCTTAAATCCTAAGATGTGACTATAATTTGTTATATTTTATAAATAAACTTTTGGTAATTTACTGTTAACAAAAATAAGTTTATAGAAGGGGAAGACTACCTAATTAAATCATTGGAACTTTTCATGGCACGAATAAGGATATAAAGGTATATATCAGGTATACGAAAACAAAGCTCAATTTCAAAGCAGCTTGATGGTCGGTCATAGACGGAAATATTCAACAATTTACCAACCAATTAGAATGAAAGCGTACTATTTTGCAAAGTCAGCGAAAATAGCAACTGTAATAAAATTGTATTATACCAATTCACTAATGGAGATGGTTACTCATCTAAATATTCAAATACATTGTTGGGTGGCCTATTTGATAGCATTTTAAGAACTAAACCTTTATTTAAGCTATAAATAAGTTACATCTCTCTTTCACAAGAACAACTATATTAAATGTTCAATATGTTTTTATTCACTTTTTTGTATCTTTTCAGTGTCCAGTCCACCCACTACGTTGCCGCCTCCCACAACCTCAACGTTGGCCACTACAACAGCACTGAGCAACCTGAATGAATTCGATATGCACTACAATGGCATTGAGCCAACAAATTCGGTGATTGTTATCGATAAATGTAAGTTTCCGACTGTAAAGTTGGCCACAAAATGGATGTGTGTCTCCTTTAGTGGTCGAAAAAAAAA